>APFE030810788.1:0-11804 GCA_000404065.3 Pinus taeda
AAAAATCATTTTTATATTTAAATATACAATTTAAAGTGTTAAATTTATTTGTGTATTAAAAATTTCAAATATATTAAAAATTTCAAATCTATATGATCGGATGAAAATTCTAATTCCAATAAAAAAAACTGAATCTATTTTCAAATACAATTAAAAAAAATACACATGAAAGTGTATCATACAGCCAAGAAACATTTTCAATCCATCCTTTGACAAACCCGGAAAGAGGTGAATGTTTGCATGAATTTCTACGAAGTCAAAGTCGTAATCTAGTTTATCGGTGGATAATTTTGTGGCTACGGGTATCTATCGTTGATGTCTGGTTAACCATAAGATAAAAATTGAGTGCGCAGTATTGGGCATATATAGTAATTAAGGACTAATATTGATGACGAAGTGTTCAGATTTTTCAATGTGTGAAGATATGTATAATGGAACATCAAAAATATCAATAATTGATTCCTATAGTTGCTGAAAAATAAATATAAATCAGTATTCAACATTTCAAATATGGAAGCAAAATTATCTATAAATTGTGAAAAAAAAATTATTAATAATATCCATAAACTGTGCAAAGAAAAATATTAATAAACTCTATCCATAGTCGTAAAAAAAATTATAAACCATATTTTAAAACAAATTTTAAAACAAAGCTCGAAAAAGTGGCATGGCTTCAAATGTGCAAACAAAATTACCCATAAACAATATCCATAGTTGTAGAGAAATTATATACCAAACTTTAAAAAAAAAATCGAAGAAGAAGAGGCACGACTCAAGAATATTAAGGTAATTCGAATTGACATAAATGGCTACTTACCTCCAGAGTGATTGAATGTAGAGTCTGTGATTGGAAGAGTGCGTTAAGCGTGGATCAAACACACAATCTTCGTATATTTCGTCTGGCGCTCTCGCAACAAAGATACACGACCTTCAAAGATAGTCAGTCTGACGCTCTTCATATATTCCATCAAAGATACAGATCGAAAACACGACCATCATATCATATATCCATTCAGTGTGATTCCTGCCAACAAAGATACAGAGGAAACAACATTGACGTTACCAATGAATCAGGTAAACAGTTTCTCCACCATTGACAGTCCTGGAGCATGAGCAGCGATCTGTTGTGGAGACTGTGGCGAGTCTTATTCCCCCACAAAATGATGGGCGCTACACAAACACAATTCCCTTGAGTTTCCTTTCATGGCTTCTCAGAATAGCCATCATGCTCAATGCCACGGCCTCCTGCAGAATGGAATTGGAAAAAAGAATTGGGGCCCATTTGGATAAAGCAAGTTTGGATGACCTGCTCATCCCCTCTTTCTGCTACAATGATGAAAAGCATACCTTGTTTGATACCGATGTTGTGCTTCGCCTGGTTGCAAATTTCTTGCAGGTTCATGAAGCCGAAGAGTTAATACCCAAATTCGACTCGTTTAGAGTATAATTGCTATATATGATCTTTATGTATGGGTACAACCATTATATATGCACAAACACAAACATCTACAAAGAAATAAAATAAAATATAATCACAAACATTTTAAATTATATCATAAAACATAAAATTGTAATTAATTATCATAATATATTAATTTAAAATAATTGTAATTTTAAAATACACACATTGAATAGTGGTAGTTACAAAAAAAATGCATTTTCATTCATGATGTCATGGTTAATTACCAAAATAAGTAAATTATTATTAAATTGAGTATAGATAAGCTATGCAAGCATTCAATTCATTTGTAGTGTAATTCTTGCATTGGATACTATGCATTCTTAAAGTCATCATATAATTTATTTGTATCAAGTTATTCTAATAAAAAAAATTATGTTCAAGAATTTATAGACATACAGATGTAGAAACAAACCAATACATTACATAAAATAAAAACACAAACATATAAAATTCTACCATCACAAAACATGGATTCGTATCTAATTAATAACATATATTGATTAAAGATACTTCTCAAAGATGTATTGAGTAGTGATACTTACAAAAAATCCATAGCCATTCATGATGTTATGGTCATTTTAAAAAATAAATGAAATTTTGTTAAACTAGTAATTGCTAATTTGAACATATATAGTTTAATACACATTCAATTAATTGGGACTGTAATTCTTGCATATTATATTTTATGTGTGTAAAATCATCATAGAGGTGATTTATATCAAGTCAATAGAAAATTTGGTCAATGGACTTCCATATGGAATATTCTAATGAAATACTTTCTTGTGCTCTAAAATTATACACATAACAAGAGACATACATTTCATAAAATAAAAACACGAACATTTAAAATTCTATCATCATAAAACATCAGCCTGTAACTAATTATAAAAATCATAGTAACTAAAAACACTTATAAAGAATATTTTACATTGAATAGTTGTGCTTACAAAAATTCAAATTCATTCATGATGTTGAAAAAATAAGATTTTACCAAATTAAACAACAATTTAAAGATTAATAGGTTAATACACAAATTCTACTCATTATAAAAGTAATTATTTTATATGATATTACATATGTGTAAAAATATTATACACAAATAAAAAATTACACGCAAAAGTGCAACAAACAAATACATAGCATAAAATAAAACCACACACATTTAAAATTCTATCGTCAGAAAACATCAATTTATAAATTTTATGTTTATTTTGTTTGATATATTTTTAATTTTACATTGAATGATTGTGGTTAAAAAAATATGCATGCTCATAGTCACATGTGATTATTTGTATTGTTCAGAAGTATATTTTGATTAAAAGAAATCATGAGAACTTGTGATTTTCAAACATACAAAAACTGGTGATGATTCTTACAAGGAAAATCCATAGCCATTGTTACTTGTGGTATTGTCATGGTCATTTGTATATATAAAATTTATTGACTAAAAATATTTGTGAAATTTTGTTTTCATACTAAATAAATTGAACAAGCTATAAAATCCACCCATTTTGTACCATAAAAAATTAATTAACTAATACACTAATTATGAATTGACAATCACTAATAGGGGAAGTATCTCAAGAGGATGAGCTTGGTGTGATGGCTATGATTTCTCAGTATTTTCGCTTTCCTTATGCGGTTGGGTATCTTCAGACATCAAATCCACCTTCTACGTCATCGTTAGGGCACGATCTCACTGCTTGCACGTCTGATAATGGAGTTTTTGAAAGGATTTAACATTGGTTTCAGTCTCCTACGAGGGGGATGGAGACTGACAGCCCGGGCCATCGGCAATATCATTCACCAGATCGTCGATGCAGAGTATCTTCTCACCTTGTACATACACGATGGCATAGAAGGAAGTGAAGTGCGTCACATTCATGAGTTGGGAATGGACCTGTGTAGGATTAAGGCGACTCTAGAGCATAAATCTTATAACTTAAGCACAATATTTCGGTAGAAATCACATAAGATAAAGTTTTGGCCAACGCGTTCTAACCAACAATTATATTTCATCATAAGTACCAAAATGACAAACCACAATTTTTGGTTCAAAACGCGTCGGCCAAAAATTTCTCTTATCTGATTTCTATCGAAAGTCTTTGCTTAACTCATTATGGATCACAAAAGTTTGAATACATAAATCTTATAATTGTCTACTCTTATTCACAATAGATTTATCGATCAGATATGAAGGCAAAAATGTGTCTAGAGAAGTGAATCTTCCACCTCAAACACTTCATTTCATAGATCTATTGTTAAAGATCACAAATCTGGATATTCTCAATCCCCCTAGTACATTAGGTTGTCAAAATGTAGGAGTAGCATTAGGTATGGAGAGTCTGCTTCACTTTTTTCTATATTAGAGTTTTCCTCCATCCATGTGCATCGGTTCGGTGGTTTGGCCATCACTTATGAATTTAATACTCCCACGGAAATCCCTCTCACTTTTTGCATGTCCGCACTTATCCATTGATTCAACTGAAGATCTATGTGACTGTCAATTATGGGCATTTGATGTGGTATCCTTCCAATTTTTTATCAAATCCCAACATGGAAAATCAATATTATTTTCGGTTTGGGTCATAGACAACATAAAACAATTAAAGAACAATATCATGCACACTCTGGGTATCATGATGCTCCTACATAGTCTGATCTTCAGGGGAAAATCCATGCAGGAAGATGTGATGTTACAAGATTATAATATCCTCCCATCATCCACCATCATATTAAACTTGAGGCTTCGGGGAGGATCACCTCGACCAAGAAATTCAAAGTGCACACAAGCAGTGTTCGCATCTAGTATTCCCAAAGGAACATAATCGAATCAAGAGAAAGTAAATGGAGTCTTTTCGTTCATAGATATCCTCAAGGTAAAATCTGTTCCCTCAACAACACTAGATCAAAAACACAATATACCCAACCCCTACATAATGGAACAACTGAATCAAATCCCAATAATAACTGTAAATCTACCATAAACAAATGATTTGTGCATAACATATGAATCTCAAGCAGTACTATGCAGATTCAATAGTTTTTGGCCAAAACCAGTGGATCTCTTTCATTCGATATTCACAAATTGGACAACAAATTGTGATAAGAACCTTTGCTCCAAGGGCTTTTTCATAGTAAAATTTGCATTTGAGAGGATTGTGAATATATATTACAAGAGGGTCCATGGTTTTGGGGCTCTGCGGGACTTTTTGGCACCCCTTGGTTCCTAGATTTCGATGCAATATAATGGTAGTATATCGAATGTCAGTTTGGCTAGATTGCATAATGTACCCCTACAGTTTTTGCTCCATAAAGTGAAAGAAGCCATTGGGAACATATTAGGGTGATACATAAAGAAAGATACACCAATATTTGAGCAAAAAAGCTACACAATCTTCATAATTTATGTCGAGGTAGAATTCAACAAACGATTGTTGGATCATATTCTATTGACACAGAACAAGAAGTGCTCAACATAGTTCCTAGATTTTTTGAACACAACATTTAGATGTCGAATAATCCAACAAATGGGACATCCACAAATTCATATCATGATGCTAAGAAAGTGCCTCAAAGGAAGAAGAAAACAAGAAATCAACCCAAGGGATGGCAATTCCCACTGAAATTTCCTGACGAAGAAGAGGATGATGAAGAAATGGATCCTCCTACCAATGAAGAAGCCCAAAATACACAAGAAAACGTAGAAAACATGAGTGTTAATAATGAATTTTCAGGAACTCCAGCAAACACATCGACACAGGAAATGGTCCCTGTAGCAATGGAGACAAGGGACTCAAAATACCATCATGTATCTGAAAGTTTAGATTCAGATAAAGAAAATCCAAGAATGAATGAAGGGACCCAGCTAGCACTTGTAACGCCTTCCCAGGGAGAATGAAGAAATAAAAGGAAGAAATGGAGAAAAGGGTAACATGTTTACCACCATTTTCAAGTCATATTTTTGGTCTCTTTGATTACCAATTTTGATTGGCATGATTAAATGCATTATCAACATCTACAACATATAATTTTGTTATCATTATAAGATTATAATTTTTCCTGAGGAAAAAAGAATATATTAATTATAAATAATTATATAAGGATCTAATTTTAAAATACACATTGAATAGTATAGTGGTTGTTACAAAAAAAGCTTTGTCATTCATGATGTCATGGTCAATTACCGAAATAAGTTAAATTTTATTAAATTGACCATGGATAAGTTAATGCAAGCATTCAATTCATTTGAAGTGTATCTCTTGCATTGGATGCAATGCATGCATAAAATCATCATACAAGTTATTTGTATCAAGTTTATAGAAATTTTGTTTAGTGACCCTCCATATGGTATATTAAATAGTTGTTAAAATGAATTCATGTTGCCAACAATAACCAACAGGGTGAGATACAAACATAATTAGATGTTAAAATGAATTCACGTTGCAACAATAACCAACGTTGTGAGATAGAGACATAATTAGATGTTAAAATGAATTCATGTTGCCAATAATAACCAATAAGGTGAGGTACAATATGTCTGCTAGACTTTTAATAAGGTGTAAATAAATGTTTACATATTTCTTTTGGACTTTTACATGGGCGTAGATAAATGTTTACTCTATTCCACACTCTCCCAACTGATAGAGTCAAGACCACAACGGATAAATTTTTCTAAATGTCTTAATCTAATTACTCCAGACCCAGTATTTTGGAGAATTCAATAGTTGTTCAACACCTACAATCATCACTCGTCGCCTCCAAGTCGTTAGAAAATTCAAAAGCTCCACAATACGCCTAATAAGACTATGACATGTTGATTTTAAACAATTCAATAAAACTGTTGATTTTAAACAATTGAATAAAACTACATTAATTTTGTGGAATGAAGAATGGAAGAGATGGTGGATGGGGTGCGCATTGGATATAGGAAATGAGAATGAAGGAATTGGAATTTTCCACTTTCAACTTCCCATCTAGATAGTCTAGGTTCCATTGGGCATTATTGGAGGATGGGTTCTGAGCAATTGCAAGCGAGTTTTTCATTAATTATTATTGTTCTTTCTCATTTTATTAAATGTTATATTAATAATTTGTTTTAGGGATAGCAATATAATAATTTATTGGGTGTATTTGATGATATTAGATTGATAGCTGCGTGTCATTTTTTGTTTGTAGATTTTATATTTTAGATTTTATATCAAACACACAATATTCATATATTTCGTCTGACGCTCTCCCAACAAAGATACACGACCTTCAGAGATATTCAATCTGACGCTCTTTATATATTCCAATACAGACCGAACACATGACCATCATATCATATATACAGACTAAACACACGACCAACAAAGATACAGAGGAAGTAAAGTCACGGTGCCTATCAGGCGCCTATCATCCATTGTGAGCTTGGTGCATAATCGCACTCCTGCATTGTTTCTTGAGGTTAAAAAATTGGAAATTTCAAAGTAAGAAAGACCGAACATTTGATACCATTTTCAGTCTAATTTCACTCCTCCATTGTGTCTCGAGGTAAAAAAGATGGCAATTTCAATGTAAGAAAGACGGAACAGTTGATGACAAAGTAAAAAGTAAAAAATTAAAAATTAAAAGTTAAATTTTAAAATAACATTTATTTTTTTTAAGTAAAAATGGGTAGCTTCAAAGTTAGAAAGACCGATTATTTAATTTCTTTTGTAGTAAAGATGATAATTTCAAAGTTAAAAAAGTAATAGTAATATTTAAAAACGTAATCTGTAAATTGGTTTTTTCAAAGTGTACATAATATGCACAAGGCTAATTCTTAAATCTGAAATGTCAATCTTTATCTTAGTGAGTCACACTATCATGTTAGTTTTTTGACAACAAGATTAGTTATGTAACAATTAGGCGGTTCAAAAAGATTAGTTATTTAGTTATGTAACAGTTAGGCGATTCTATTCAGATAGGCGGTTCTTCAGTTATGTAACAGTTAGGATATTAATATAATAACACATAAATCGATGTGTAGTGCAGAGTAATTCATCCATTCAATAAAGATTCACTTGTTCAATATCTTGGCGTATATCTGTCTTTGCTTCTCTGTTTCTCAACAAGTCTGTCTTTGCTTCTCTGTTGTGCAACAATTGGTATCGGAGCCGTAAGTCCAAAACCTGGGCGCGTGGTCCAAAACTTGGGCGTGTGGTGTATCAACGTGAGGCGTGAAGGGCTGAAATTGTTCTGCATCAAGAAGTGGAGCCGAATCTTGCTGCGTGTATCGGCATTGCTGAAGAACCGTTCCTGCGTGAAGGAGTCATGACGCTGTTCTTGCTACGTGTATCAGCGTTGCAAAAGAACTGTCCCTACGTGAAGAAGGCGTGACGTTGTTCTTCCTGCGTGTATCAGCGTTGCTGAATAACCATTCCAGTGCTGGTACTGGTCCTGCTTGACCAAAACCCTGCATGAAGGAGGCGTGAGGCTGTGCGTAAGGTAGCTTGAGAAAAGCGGTTGTGCGTGATGCGGTCTTGTTGTCCATACGTTGAAGTTGTTCGTGAAAGACGTGTTGTGTGAAGACCAGCGTGAGTCCAAATCCTGGGTGTGTGGTGCATGATTGTGGCTGCCAGAACTCGGGTATTGTTTTTTTAATTTTTTGTCTCAGAAAATTTTAAAACTGTTTTGCCTCAGAAATTTTTTCCAAAAAGCAGTCAAGAAACGAAGACAGTTTTTTTAAATTGTTGAAGAGAAAAGAACATAAATTTTTGTTCAGGGTTTTAGTTCAGATTTGTTTTTAAGGAAAAGGAAAGAAACAAGAGGAGAAATTTTTCCAGGGTTTTAGGAAAAGAAGACAGGTTTATTTTAAAAAAAAAACAAGAACATAAAATTTTTGAGGGTTTTTATTTAGTTGGAGAAATAAGGAGTTTGTTTTTTAAAGGAATATAAAACCCTAGAAAGGCTGAAACCCTAGGAAAGGATAAATGGCCAAGATGTCAAATGCGAAATTCGAGGTGGAGAAATTCACCGGAAAGAGCTATTTTGCTCTTTGGAAACTGAAGGTTAAGGATCTGCTTTTGCAACAAGGGTTGCACAAGGCATTGGATGGAGCGATTAAAAAACCTGATACCATGATCACTTCAGACTGGGAGGACTTGGATGCCCGAGCTCTCAGTACCATCCGGCTATGTCTAGCAGATGAAGTTCTCTTCAACATTGTTGAAGAGACTACGGTGTCAGGATTGTGGGAAAAACTTGAAAACCTCTATATGACAAAATCATTGACAAACAGAATTTATCTGAAGAGACAGTTATACAACCTCAGAATGAAAGAAGGTTCAAATGTTGCAGAACGTTTGAATTTTTTTAATACACTAACATGTCAATTAACAGATATGGAAGTCAAAATACAAGAAGAAGATAAAGTCATAACCTTGTTGTGTTCTCTTCCTGAATCATGGGATCACTTCGTAACTTCAATCAGCTTCAGCTCTGCTGATTCTTTGAAGTTTGAATCAGTCGTGGGAGCTCTTCTGTCTGAAGAAGTACGAAGGAAAACCAACACTGAAACAGCTGCATCAGAAGCCATGGTCGCTAGAGGACGCTCAAAGGAAAGAGGAGAAAAACCAAGGGGAACTTCCAGATCGAAATCGAAAGGAAAGAAGTGTAAGGTGAAATGTTGGAACTGCAATAAAGTTGGACACTTGAAGAAGGATTGTTGGAAACGAAAGGAATTCGAAAACCTGAAGAACGAAGTGAATCAGGTCGATTCAGGTATGATAGATGAAGTTTTATCTGCTGAAGACTTGTGTATGATAGATGAAACTTCACCTGAATGTAATATCTCTCAGGGTGTAGATAGCTGGCTGTTAGATTCTGGTGCTTCGCATCACATGTGCCCACATAGAAACTGGTTTACCTCATATGAAAATTTAAACGGTAGTTCTATATTTATGGGTAACAATATGTCATGTCAGACTATTGGGATGGGAGATATAAGGATTAAGATGTATGATAACAAAGTTAGAACATTAACTAGTGTTAGACATGTACCTGATTTAAAGAAAAATTTGATTTCTTTGGGATTTGGATTCAGATGGATATAAGTTTACACGTCAGGATGGCGTCTTGAAAGTCTTCAAAGGTGCACTTGTTGTTATGAAGGTAGAAAAGGTCAGAAATCTTTACAGGTTGAAAGGAAGTACTCAGATCGGTGAAGCAGCGGTTGCGTCAGAAAAGGAAGAAGCAAGCACTCATCTATGGCATCAACGATTGGGTCATATGAGCGAGAAAGGTCTTCAGATATTGATGAAGCGTAAATCTCTTCGAGGTCTGAAATCCTTGAATTTAGATTTCTGTAAACATTGTGTGTATGGCAAACAGTGTAAACAAAGGTTTAAAGTTGGAAATCATAATAGTAAAGATGTTTTAGACTACATTCATTGTGATCTGTGGGGGCCTTCCCCTGTTATCTCATATGGAGGTGCATTGTATTTTTTAACATTTATTGATGATTACTCCCGGAAAGTTTGGATCTATATGCTAAAAAAGAAAGCTGATGTATTAAATGTCTTTAAACAATTTAAAGTAATGGTAGAGAAAAGAACATGCAATTCCATTAAATATTTAAGAACTGACAATGGTGGTGAGTTCACTTCAGGTGAATTTGAATAATACTGTAAGGATGAGGGAATTGTTAGACATAAAACTGTTGTTTATACTCCTCAGCGAAATGGTGTTGCTGAGCGTATGAATCAGACTCTTATGGAAAGATCCAGAAGCATGATTAGCAATGCTAACTTGCAAAAGGAGTTATGGCCAGAGGCAGTATCTACTGCTTGTTATTTAGTTAACAGATCACCTTTAGTAGCAATTGACTGTAAAATTCCTGAAGAGGTTTGGACGGGTCAGTCTTGTGACTATTCACATTTGAAAATATTTGGCTGTGATGCTTATTTCTCATTCCGAAAAATCAGCGGTCAAAACTAGATCCAAAGTCAAAATGTTATGTCTTTGTTGGGTATGACTATGCAGTGAAAGGATATAGGTTGTGGGATCCTACATTGCGGAAAATAGTCGTTAGTAGAGATGTAACATTTGATGAATCCTCTCTTTTAAAATCAACTGTTGAAAGAATTGAACAGGAACAGGTGTCGCAAAATCAACGAGTTCAGTTGGAGGCTAGACCTTTCGGTGACAGCCGGAAGGAAGGAGAAACCTCTGGAGAAAAAGGTGCTGAAGACACAAAGGAAGCCGTTGAAGCTTCTGAACCAGTGCAAGTTTCTCAACCAGTTCAGCAACTAGTTTCTCTAAGAAGGTCTACAAGGGAAAGGAAAATTCCAAAAAGGTATGAAGATTCTGCTTCGTCTTTTGCTTTGATTACTGGAGATGGGGAACCTTCTTGCTATCAAGAAACAGTATATGATACAGATAGCGAAAAATGGAAAGTGGCTATGGAATAAGAAATGGACTCCTTAGCCAAAAACAATACCTGGGATCTTGTAGAGCTTCCTGAAGGGAGAAGTGTTGTTCGATGCAAATGGGTCTTCAAGCTGAAATGGAAAGTTGATGGAAGTATCGAAAGGTATAAGGCGAGACTCGTAGCAAAAGGGTATTCTCAGGTTGAAGGTATAGACTTTCATGAAATTTTCTCTCCAGTTGTAAAACTTGTTTCTATTCGTACTGTGTTATCACTAACTGCGTTGCTTAATCTTGAGTTAGAACAGTTAGATGTTAAAACAACTTTTCTACATGGTGATTTGAATGAAGAGATATATATGGAACAACCAGAAGGTTTTGTACGAGGTCACAGCAGAAGATTAGTTTGCAAGCTCAGGAAATCATTGTATGGTCTGAGGCAATCTCCCAGACAATGGTACAAGAAGTTTGATTCCTTCATGGTGAGCCAGAAGTTTGTAAGAAGTGAGTATGATCATTGTGTATACTTCAAAAGTTTCAATGGCACATTCATTATCTTAGCTTTTTATGTTGACGATATGCTTATTGCAAGCAAAAGCATGGAAGAGATCAACAGGTTAAAGCCTCAACTCTCTAGGACGTTTGATATGAAGGATCTTGGAGCAGCAAAACATATCTTGGGCATGGAGATACATAGAGACAGGAAAAATGGTAAGCTTTGGTTATCACAGCAAAAGTATGTGGAGAAGGTACTTTCATGAAATTTTCTCTCCAGTTGTAAAACTTGTTTCTATTCGTACTGTGTTATCACTAACTGCGTTGCTTAATCTTGAGTTAGAACAGTTAGATGTTAAAACAACTTTTCTACATGGTGATTTGAATGAAGAGATATATATGGAACAACCAGAAGGTTTTGTACGAGGTCACAGCAGAAGATTAGTTTGCAAGCTCA
>APFE030810795.1:2121-29547 GCA_000404065.3 Pinus taeda
CCCCCCCCCCCTCTCAGTATTATTTCAAACATCACCACCATCATCATCATCCTCATTATTTTCATCATTGCATTATCAGCAAAATCACCATTCATGTCGTCATCATCATCATCATGATTATGGACATTGTCATCAATTGTTCATAATTATAGGTGTTGTAAGAAAATCATCAACCCAAAAAATGTTACGAGTGCTCGAAAAGGGTTGTTAGGACACATGATATATGCAAGACAAATAACAACTTTATTTTTTAGAGTTGATCAATGATCATCATTGTCATTATCCTTTTCATCGTCCCCATCATCATAATTAATGTAATTTATATCATCATTGTTGTCATCCTCGTCATGAACATGATAACCATCTTTCATGCCATTATTGTTGTTGATGATGACCAAGATGAAAATAATGATAATGATGATTAAATGATGATGAATTGGAAGACAACGCCAGAGATAATCATTATGATTATGACCATGAAAACATTTAAAAATTGGGAAGATTGGCTAAGGTCATTATCATCATCATCATCATTGTCATTGTAACCCCCATCATCTTTATCATCATGTCATTATCAAAATAATCACAATTCGTGTCATTTCCATCATCTTCATTATCATCATTGTCATAATTATTGAAATTGTCATCAGTTGTTCATAATTATCAATGTCATAAGAAATATCATCAATGCAAAAATTATGATGAGTGTTGTATAAGGGATGTAAAAGTGAACAAAAAAATGTGGGCAACAATAGACATGAAATTGGATGAAGAGTGGACACAACATAAGTAGATGAAAAACAAGATAGAAAAATTGACACAAAAGTGGATTAAAAAGTAGATGCAATAGTTGATACAAATTTGGACACAAATAGGATGCAAACATGGAAAACATGGAAGAAAACATGGGTGCAATAGCATGCATAAAACTTAGCATGAATTGTCATGAAACAGATATGGATACAACAACGAATGGAGAAAAGGACGCAAACTTGGATGAAAAAAGGAGGAAAAATTGGATGAAAAAAGGGATGTAAACATGGACCAAACATGGGTGCAATAGTGGACACAAAATTAGATGAAAAATTGGATGCATCAGAAGTGGATGTAAAAGTATATGCAAAATGGGATGCAAAAAACATAAACAATATTTGATGTAAACTTGGACACAAAAGAGGATGAAAATGTGGATGCAAAAGTGGAAGAAAATGTTAGTTGCAATGATAGGCACAAGATATGGCACAACAAAAGTGGATGTAATAACATACACAAAAAAAAGATTCAAACTTAGTGCAAGACAAGATGAAATAAGGGATGTAAAAGTGGATGCAAACATGGGTGCAACAAGAGAAACAAAATTGGATGAAAAATATGGATGTAATGGAAGTATATGCAAAAGAAGATACAAAATGAGATGAAAAACCCAACAAAAAAGTGGATACAAAAATAGATGTAATATTTTATGCAAAAGAGGATGTGAAGATTGACGCAAAATTGGAAGCAAACGTGGGTACAACAGTAAGTATGAAACATGGCACAAATTGTGTGAAAACAAAATTGGATGTAATGATAGATGCAAAAGAAGAAGCAAATGAAGATGCAAAATAAGATGAAAAAAGGAAAGCAAAAGTGGACGTAAACATGGGTGAAACAATGGATGCAAAATAGGATGCAAAAATTGATGCAACAAAATTCGATGCAAAAGTATATGCAATGTGAGACACGAAACCTAATGCAAATCTTGACACAAAAGTGGATGCAAAAATGGATGAAAAAATATATATAAACGTCAATGAAATCCTATATGTATATGAGGATGCAATTGTGGATTAAAATTTAAAAGAAAAAATGGGTGCAAAGGGACGTGCCAAACTAGGTGAAAATTATGGCACAAGAAAATTGGATGTAAAAGTGGACATAATAATAGATGAAAAGGAGGATGTAAATATGGATGCAAAACAAGATGTAAAAGTGGATGCAACAAAATTATATGTAAAATTAGATGCAAAACTAGACACAAACCTTGATGTAAAACTTGGGGCAAAGGGGATGCAAAACATGAAGCAAAAAATGATTTAAAAAAGGATGCAAAAGAGGATGCAAGAGATGATGTAAAAGTTTATTCAAGTGTAGATGCAAAAAGTGGATGCAATAGAGGATGCAAAAGTTGGTGAAAAAAATTGGGTGCCAAACTTGATGCAAAACATGGTGCAAAGGATGGCACAAAACTTGGCATAAACCCTGCCATAAAACTGGCGTAAAACCTGGTGTAAAATCTGGTGCAAAACCTATTACAATACCTAGTGCTAAACATGGTGTAAGACTTGTTTCAAAACTCAATGAAAACTTTGCATCCAGTTTTGCACCATATTTGATAAATGGACACACGCAAAAAAGGAAGCAAAAAGAGACGTTAATCACAGGGTTTTTTTGTAGTGAATAAAATGACAGAATGAATCTTTCACAAACACTTCACACTTCAATGAAACATTCGCAATACAATCAATCATAAGCAAGCATAAAAGAGAATTATTTTCAAAAGTAATGACGCAAATATTAACCCAAAAACAAGATGGGCAATGTGATCTCTACCCGAAAAGAGACGCTCATACACTAAACGAAACTTTCCAAACTTGTCAAATGGAAATTGAAGCAATGAAAGGACTAATCAAATGAAATGCAAGGAGAAAAATTGACTATGGACCTAACTTTCTGTGTAGGCAAACAAGTGAATGGGTGATGACCTAGATTCCATAGAGTTATACACCATCCAAGAACTCAAGAAATCAAGTGAAGGAAATGAAAATTAACCAATCATACAAACCAAGCTAAAAGAGCTTTCTAGTCAGGGAGAACACAGTCAAAATGATCTAAGAGATAGAAATCATAACGGCAAGACACATTGGCTATGATATAGGGTAAAACTTGATCTTCACCTATAAGAATCAACGCTACTGCCTAACTGACAACACGCACCAAAAGGGGGTCGATGCGACTATTTTTGAGAAACTCATATTGATCGGTGCCATTGTTAGAAAAATAAATGCGTTAACTGAGGATTCGAGGAAAAAAATAAAACTTTTCAAAGGCTAAGACCATACTTGCCACTGTAAATTTCAGGCTTAGAGCAGTAAACCACACAAGGCATAAAATGTTGGGTTGTGTTATATTCTTTCCACATAGTTAACAGGGGGTTTGAGGGGTACCCGTAACCCCACTTTATGGGGTCCGGGGCAGCACCCCGGAAAATTTTGGTTTTGGACCCTATGTTAGGTTGGGCGGACCCACCTATGGTTTTGTGCATGATTTTTGCACATGTTTTTTGGACGCAATGGTTTTCGGTCCATGGTATTGGATGCGATGGTTTTTTTGGTCCATGGTATTAGACGTGATGGTTTTCCGTCCATGGTATTGGATGCTTCGGCATGTATAAATATGTATTGTAACATTGAAAGGAATATAATGAAAAATCAAGCTGGTAGTCTCGGTTTTGAGATCCAGTGGGAAATCTCTGTATATGTGTTTTATGTGTTATGCTCTCGCATTTTTATTTTTCCTGTGATTTAGAATTCGTATGCAGGTAATTTCTGTACGGGGTTAAAACCTACAGTCTAGGTCCATATCTATGCACATACAAAATTATTGTGCAACTCTTCATTTATTTCAACTCACCCAGCCCCATGACCTGCACGCCTTGTGTACCCTCTACATATCCCTTCTAACATTACAGGTTTTTTTTTCCTCATTTTATTTATTTATTTTTAAACTTTGTTCCATTTTCTTTTCATTTTAATTTGGTTTTGTGTTGTTCCCCTCAAATGGTTGTTTCTTTGGTATATGTTGTATACAAAGTATTTTCGTGAAGACAAATACCCCTATCACGTTGTCATATTCATGGTTATTTGGTGGGAAATTTGGCTTTATAAATTTCATTTTAATACACATTTTTTTATTATTATTATTGTGAATTGAATTTCATTATATTTTGGCTTTATTTTATTATTACCATGAATTGAATTATATATATATGATATATATATGATTACTATTATTATTTTGATTTTAATAGTTTGGAAAGTGCATGTCATGAGAGTGTTTCCTAGTCTATGAATTTAATAGTTTCATGATTAACTTTTATAGAAGTAAAAATGAAATCTAACTAAAATCAATTCTATTTTCATTAATGGATAAATTCATCATGGATAATATAAGAAATGAAAGAGATTGGCCTGCAAATGAAGCACTTAATTAGACAAGTTGATTGAAGAAAAAAACTAGTGTAAGGTCATGTTGAGCTTGAAAATCCCCCTAAGTACTAGGAAAAATTTGGGGACCCTAATTTTTAATTTATTACCTCAAAGATGTTTTTTTTTTAACTTATATTGAGCTTAGTTTGTTGCACCTTGCACCTTGATTATTTGTCTTTATAGTTAAGTTAGACGAACTTTCATGTTTTACTTAATTAATTTTGATTTGTTTCTTTCCTTGTTATTTATTCATAAAATGAGATTTTGTTCCATCCCTTTAAATTCAATTTCCTTTGTTGTAATTCTTTTATATCAAACATTATATTGATATCGGGCTTCTCCTATTCATGTCTTTTTGAACTTGAACCATAATTATCAAATTGGGAGACTTATTTTCCTTTACCATCATACTATTATTTGATCTCCTTATAAAACTTGATTCTCAAATTTGGTCCTTCTTTCATGTCCATAAACTCCTTAAATTTGCCTCCTCTCCTCAAACTCTTTTCTTCAATCTTTCACACTTATTTAAATGTTCATTACTTTCTTTCAAACATTGGACTTTTTGAAATTTTCCTTGATCCAATTTGGAAACCACAACTAATTTCCAAATAAGATCTTTTCTTCCCTTATTCACCACCCTATTTCAAAATTACACCCAAATTGAAAATCAATCCCCCTTCTTCATTTTGGTCCTTTTATATTTCCAAATCAAGCTAAATTCCCAAATTAGGGCCCTTCTTACTAGTAATTATAGTTGAGTTATATTTTAAATTTAGGGTTATGTTTATTATGTTTCTTCTTTTGCTTTCAAGATACATTTTTCAAATTTTCTTTTCTTTTCTTTTTTTCTCCTTTCAAAAAGTGTTCCTCCTCTATACATTGACTTCTACATCAAGGCCAATCTTTGAATTGAGGATCCTTCATTCCTTCATAGCCAAACTTTCTACAAATTTCCAAATTGGGCTCAATTTTGGAATTTAGGCATTTTCGTACCTTCCTCTTTGAAACCTTCTTATATTTGGCATTAATGACATTAACATAAAGTTTAAAAATTAGGTCCTTATACCATTCACATCACAATTCAAACATTTTGGTCTAACTCTCAAACATAGCAAAAGGACAAAATATATTTATCAGCCAATTATGTATCCAAAATATTGAAAGGAATTAGCTTGATTAAATAATTGATTTTATTTGGATAACCATGTGCACATTTTTCTAGGCATACTAACTAGAAATACCTTTACATATGAATCACCCTTATAAAAATAGAAATAGACATTTAAGAAAGGAGTTTGAGTAGTATTGAGGAGAGTTTAAATGAAAAAGGGAACCTCATGTTCAAGAGAGAGTTTGAGTCAAGAAAAGGAATCAAAGCCACCTAAGTTGTACAAAAATATGGAACATTCAAATAAAATGTGAAATTGAATGGAAAAGAAATAATTATTAACAGTTAAAATTAAATTCTAGTGAGTACAATAACAGTATGAAAGCCATGAATTTGTGGTACTAGCCATAGCGTTCAGCATTGTATAGAGTCTATCACATATACATTTCTAGGTCTACAATTCCATGTCGGTCGTTACCCATTACATCGCCTATTTGTGGTAAGACTTTTTTGTAGCTCTAATATTTTGTTACCTCTATTTGCAACCATTTTTCTATGTGTGTGCAGTTCTTAATTACCTATTTCTACTGTTTCCAACCCTAGGTGCTCTACAACACAATATTCTATTGTATCCAACCCTAGGTGCTCTAGAAAATGACATAATGAAAACCGCAAAACCAATTTAAAATGAGACAGCATAGCATTTAGATACCCTGCCCCTTCCCATCATTGCAAGGCTAGATATCAGTTTGTTGCCATTAACAAAAACAAATATGGACATGGGATTACAGAAACTAATACAAGAAGATCTAGACCTGGGATTTCTAAATGAAAGGGTTGGGGCTTTTGAGAGAAAATATACCTGGAATAGAAGCCTAAATATTGTTGAGAGAGAGAACTTATCATTGGATTGATCGTTGTTTCCAAATGGAGGTTTTGATCCCACACAACAACCAAACATTAAAATATTGAATGAAACCCTCAAGGCAATGATGAATAATTTTGACAGAATGAATCGAAGGTACATGAAAATCCTCAAATCATAAAATAGACTAATAAAATTGACACAATGAAACATAAAAGAAAATCCTAAAGCCATATAACGATTTATATAATTTGAACAGTGAGATATAAAAAAAAATCACATTCTAATTATAGAATCTGTGCATCAGTTTATCTTGACTATAGTGAAATAAAACCATCAAACCCCGATCGAGCACCTAGACGATATCAAGAGGATTTCACCATATTGAAATAACCTAACCACGACCGTGAGTAACAGAGGATGATTGCTCAACCAGTACTACAGTGCCGCATGGAAAACAATGAATTTGCAATCAGAGGGATGTATCCCTATTAAGAAGAAGGGAACCAACCCGAGAAGGAGAATTGGTGTTAGAAGTAGACTACTCTCAACCCACACACATACCATCAGGGTGGAGGTCCTAGAGGAAATCTCACCTATTGAACATTGAACTAGAAACAAGTCAATTAACGAGAGGCATTGTTTTAAATAAAATGTAAAACAAAGAAAGACAAAGACTCGTTCTGCAACCTGGGCCATTGTCTTTAAATTCAGTGGTGCCATAATTACGGTGAAGGCATAAGAAAATTGTTAATTCAAACCATTTTATGAAATCTTGGATTCTGTTTCTCTATGAGACTAATCATGGAGAGTACCTCGTCTAATGTGGCCACCATTACTCCGCCTAATTTTTAATGAGTGAGGAATGGAGAAACTCTGTGAGAAAACCCTGCGTTCAACCAAAGCAACCAAAAATTAACCTGGCATCTTCCAACTAGAACGTATGTAAGGTACTGGGCATAGTAGGAAACTCTACCCGATAAAAGATTCATTGTCTTCTAAGGAAACCCTCACGATATTGCAGGGTGCCTTCAACCCTAATCTCACCGCCCAAATGCCCATCGGACGCGGAGCTTGATGTGAAATTGGTTACCTCAACCGTCTTGCTTGAAGCTTTACCGTTAGATCATCAAGATATGATCACACAGTGGATATCGGTACAAGTGTTTAGGGGACGAAACTCTCTAGATACCACCCTTGGGATTTATAAATAAATTACTAAATGTTGGTACTATAAGAATTTATATACATCGAAGTTTTCAATATTAATTAAAAGGAATGTGGCAATAAACCAATCTCCATAATATGTTATATATATATATATATGTGTGGTAACATGGATGTGAGTAAATAATTGTAGAATATTAAGGTAAGAACATGTAAACGGTTAGGTTAGGATGGTAAATTATTTCAAAAAATTTATATAACATTAACATAAATATCCTTAATCCTTACCATAAGACTATTTCTAAGTACTGTATCAAAATTTATAACATTCATATGGTAAGAATATGTTTGTGAGTATTTTTTTTGGTATTCTTGTAATTATTACAAGTGGTATGAGAGCCAAGGTTTTGACACCATGGGATGTTGGGAACTATAGAAAACAACATGTGAATGAAGATAGATACAATGAGAGACAATATACAAAGGGGAAGTGTACCACCAAACACGCCATAAGCATCTTATGTAGGGGCCGATCCTGAAATGTGGATACAATTGGGAGAGGAGTCTCGCGAGGGAAATGTATCTACGTTAGAAAGAGTCCAACACTTGCATGCATAAATGACTAATTTAAGAACTCACAATGAGAGGCTCACACAAGAACATGAGATAATTTTGAAGAGTTTGTCCCATAGATAGAATCAATGAGAGCCAAACCACAATGCTCACAATGGAAACACAACCCCAACCTTTCATCAAAAGAAGGATAACCTAGAATCATCATGGGGACAATATGAATATGAAGGACAATTTCTAGGTTTCATCTTGTCATGATTTGTGGCTTTGTCGAAGTAAGGAAAAGAGTAATACTAAGCATGGGAATAGTAAATTGAGTTTGATTTTTATTGGATCTTAGCAAAGGATGCGACCTAATTGCTTAATGTCTGGTACTTGGAAATCTCTCATTGATAGACTTTAGTGGGCTTCAAATAGATATTGAGGTTGGATGATTCACAGTACAATGTTATAATCAAATCTCACATATATTCTTTAATTATAAGTTCCAGAGTATGTCCCATTGAAGTACCATGGATGGATGAGTAAGAACTATTAGAATACCTTCAGGATGGCTTGGAATATCTAATAGTCAAATCTTGGCTGAAGGAGATGTAGAGAAAAAGGATGGTTGGTCACTTTTATATAGATATCCAAGATATTATGGACGATTACTGCCAATCATGATTCATTTAGTGAACAAACTATGGATGAATTGGTCACCTAGAGGATGCATCATGCAACAAAGTGATTGTTCACAGATATCTAATTTTTTGCTATTTGTTTTATCAAGAAATATAATTCTATTAATGAAACAAGATGACTATGTAATGAGCAAATGTTAACGCTCAAAATAGTTTTGTAAAAAATTTCCATCACCTAAGGAGAACATATAGACAAAGGAGACACTAAAGATGAGGCTCCCATAATAGGTACAACTTAACCTCCACCCATCAATATACCATTCTAGTAGTTTGAGTTAATTTGATTGTCCCTATTTAATGCATCCATCACTACAACACATGAACTCTTGAAGCCTAATATTTTCATATATTGGAAAGGCTTGGTTGATCCAATCCCTCTACTCTAGTACTTCTCACATGGATACGTTGTCAATATATTGTGTGTAAACTTAAGATAATTTGTGATCCCATTTTTAGAATCATGAATTAAATATTCCCATCCATTCTCTACTTTATTTTTTATAAACATGAGAAGGAGACCTGAAAACTTGACTTACTAGTGACGTGACTTCTAAATAGTCCACAACATCATAAGATGATCCATAGAAACATCACTAAAAGTCAACCCATATTAAATAGTTATCAATTTAGTAATTCATTATATAGTTTAATATATGTTATTTTCTAAATAAACCATGACTGATAATAATTTTTTCAACAATAACAAAAAATCTTATATAGTAGAATATGTTTGTGTGTTTTTTCATTAGAAAAAACAAATTTTATTATATTTCTATTCGATTTTAAAAAAATACACATAGTAGATACTTATAGCATTCACAAGGAATTGAGTTCATTATATTCTAATTACAAATTTCTATCTCAATATTCAAAATTCCAGCAAAAAAATTAAGAAGCCCATAACCCTTTATAAATTGATTGTAAACACTTAGTATTTTAAATATTTATAATTAAATTATACCATGATAAAAGTTTAATTACTTCCAATAAGGAAATGATGTACTATATCATTACCTAAAATAGAGTACTCTCACAAAGGTCTATGTAGATATGACATTCTATTCACTCAAGATTGATTATTGCAAAAAATATTTGCAGTTCTACTCTTCACCTAGCCATGGACCTTATTTCTCTAGATATTTGAAAAGCAAGTCACGCATGAGCCATCAATCCATTACAATGTTGTCTCTTCTTAGCCTTGTCCTCAATTACACAAGCAAAAGTGATGCCATCTTCTCCTTCTTCTCCCTCCTTATATAGAATACGTCGATGATAAGGAACCCAACCCCTATGATCCACCTATCATTATATAACTTTTCTTTGCCTTCTCATTTTCCATTCACATAAAACTACATTATAGATTATTCTTCCTTAGTCTTGAATTTTCTAATAATCAATATAATAATTAATTAGTAAAATTTATACTTGTCACAAATTTCAAATTTACGAATGGAATCTCAAGAAAAGGTATCATGTAGATATTGAACATTGCATGTCTTAAATCAATATATAATTTGTATATCTTTAAAAATTTCACCTGTAAAAGCTGCACCAATTCTCGTTTTGCACATACCAAATAAGATTTTAGAAGGACACCAAAATGTGATATGAACACCACCAGCGCAGAACTTTAATTTGAAAATCCCAAAATCCCAACTTTCCCATTCAATAAGAAAACAATAGATAGGAAATGTAGGTGAAAATGTTGAAAAGAATAACCACTTGGTTCTTTCTCATATAACTTTTCTTGATGAATGAAAATAGTGTATTCCTTTGTAGAAAAGTATGAGCTCTGAAATGTTTCATGATAATTGCATATTCTCGAGGCTTGGTTTTCAAGGAAAATTCCAATGTTCACTCTAAACTAACTATGGTCATCAATAACCACTTGGTGAATGCTAGTAGTCAACAAGTAAACCAACCATGCTAGAATTTGAAACCGAATAGGTCAAAATGGAAATTAAGTATGTTAACACAAGAGTTCAATAATAACTTGAATTTTGTTACTCATGCCTACTAAGGAGATATTTCCATTAAGGGAAATCATAACACAAGAAACAATACAACAAAGTATAAGCGATCTAAATGATGACGTTATTAAAGATGTAAGTGAAGCACTGGGAAATTTATGGTGGTCAAGGGAATGATAGATCTCGAACACAACATGATGATGTTATTTGGAGAGGGAATTATCATTGTGGAGGGATGGATTTAGTTTCTAAAAGGACACAACTCAATCTACCCTATTGGATGGGTTGTTTATCTCAAATATGGTGAGATTGGTTAAATTCAGCTTATGAGGTTCATAAGGGTAGGAGAGGGAGGCGAAATAGAGATGGGAAGCTTAGCAATTCTCCAAAAGGAAAATATATGCTTTAATGTAAAGGTAAAGGGAATTCTAGGGCGGTAGTTTGATGCAAAGCAAAGGTGAATTATGCCTCCCTGAATGTACATCATGAGACTGTGTTTAAGATTCACCATTCTGAAGCTCGGAGAAGACTAGTGTGTAAGCACAAGAGAGAAGCTAAACATGTTGTGGTTTGAGAAAAGGGCTAAGAAGGCCCTTTCTGGATCTTCCTCTTTTAGATTAGAGACACACAATTTAACAGTGTTTATAAGGTAGCAGTAAAGATGAGATGGATTGTCAAGAATATGCTAGCAAGGGTGTTGTTGGACTGTTACAGTGGAAAAAATGATCTAATGGATAAAATGAATGCCTACTTCCAATGAAAATTTCAATGTTGACGAGCAACTTTGGAGGGGTAGCTAATGGTTCCCTAAGATAGGTCAAGTGCTTGCAATGGATTAAAGATCAACTTTTGTTGCAAAGTCTCACAAGGAATATGATTATGCAATAAATGCACATGAAACATTGGAAGTCAAAGTCTTGGACTCATTAGAAAGAAGCGGTTCAAATAGTCACCATTAAGTTTTGAATGGGATCTAAAATTTGACTTTCTCAAAATTAAATGAAGTTGGAACCACTTTTAAACAACCCGGAACAATTAATGTTAATATTAAAAATTTAAGTAAAAGTTGACATTATCCTTATCTTTCCTTTTCAAAAAGGGGAGATAAGGAGAATGTAAACTTTTAATTTAAATTTAAAATTAAATGTTACCATTAATTACTAGGGTTAGGTTTTGTAGGGCCCTAGGGTTAATATATTTTTTTTCCTTTTAAGTATTTTTTATTAAAAAATTATTGTTTGGTGGTCATTAGCCATGTTGCACTACATTCTTCAGAATTGGTCAGTTTAGTAGAGAGCTAGTCACTTTGGTGTTTTAAGGTAAGTTTAATACAAGACCAACCTTAGCCAATCTGAACCACCAAACTAGACTAGTACAACTCTAAAACCATTGGGACCAACCAATTCCACTAGTTCTAGGCTAGTTCCAATAAGAGTGTGCCCTTCTCATCCTCGTCTTGAGTCATTTTGTTGGATTGTTTAGGGAATGGTGATTTGGAGAGTTTCATAAAATGTCAAACTATTGTGAGCACCTAAGATCATAAGTAGTTAAGCCTTAACAAACATATATTTGCAACGACTAGTATAGACATCCCAAAATATATCTGTTGAGGATGTGCATGAAAGGAACTATTACAGACCTCCCAAGATACTTAGTGAGGACATGGATGACCAAAAAGCATCAGAAATAATTATCCACTCTCAAAAATCCTACCCAAAACATTGAAGTGTGGTGCAAAACAAATTTTTGGTAGGCTATTAATGCTAACAACAATCATTCCCTCTCCAATTTCACAATAAGCTCCTACTAATGCTACCTCCTCCACTATGGTTATAGTAAGTTCTTGCAACTGTGTGAGATATAAGAAATTAAAACTACCTTGGAATATCGACCAGTCTTAGGGAACTTGACCTCTCTGCATGCCCCAACTATTTTGGGTTGATTGATCAGTTAATTGGATGAGTTTAACTAAAGTCACACTTCTTAAATGACCTTCAACTAGTTCCTCCAAAATTTGGAACTAGTTTAACTAACAACAACCTGAGATAATTGACCTTTTTTGCTACAAATTGGCAATCACATATGCAGAACTAAACTCTAACTCCTCCAACTCACATTTACTGAGCAAACTAGGTGACACAAACCATGTCACGCAAGTTAACATCATCCAAGTTGTCTGTTGATGTGGAAATTCGACTTTTTTCAATTTAATAAAGGAAAAATCAAATTGAGAATTTCTTGTTGCATTTTTCAAGACATAGTTCAATGGAATGTATTACTTTCACTATGAACTTGGCATAGTTCACATGTTCATTTCATGAGGTTTTGGGCTGATGTGGTTCTATGTGTTGTCTATATAAAGAATATGTGTCTATCTCTTGCTATTATAAAGAAGACTCCCTATGAAATGTGATATGACCACATTCCTTCGGTGAGGAATCTCAGGGTTTTTGGTTCCTCCTTTTATGCCTTCATACCTAAGCAATAGATAAAAAAACTAAATGCAAGAAGTGACAAATTTATCTTCTTTGTGTACTCATACCTCCAAAGCATACCATCTCTATGATGAAGTGAATAAGAAGTTTATAATATCTATAGATGTGATCTTTCTTGAGTCTTCCAAGATTGACAATGTTGTTAAGTGACAGCCTAATCATTTGGATAGATTTGAACATGCAAAGTATTTTCAAGAGTTTGATAGTGAAATTAGACATGTACCTCTCTTAGCTCTATACTTTCTATGAAGAGCCTTGAAGAAATCAGGTTGAAGGAAATTCCTTCCCCTGCTTTGTCAGGAAAGAACTAAGAGTCTACTCGTAGTAGGTAGCCAAATCTCACAAGAAGTGAGGGTAAATACAAGATACAAAGCAAGGATTAATGCAAAGGAGTGTACCGACTGCATACATATCATCAAACATATTTCATCCCACATAGGATGCCTTGCATCGTGCCTGGTTATTCATAAGATCATGTTGTTCACAACCTCTGTAGCTTAAATAAACAAGTGGTAGTACTCTCCATCTTCTAAGCTATGTAATAAACAAGTGAAAGGGAACAAGAAACTTAGAGGAAACACATGGAATGACTTTCAGTTCTTGCAACCATGCATGTCATTGAAGGCAGAAAGATACGACAATGGTAAGAAAACTTTAAATCTACAGTAAGAGGTGTATTTCAAAAGATGTGCTTTCTTTTCCATACCTAGCCTCCAAAGGTTTATGCATCAGATGGAGTCTTCATGCAGTCTCGATATTCTATCATACCTTTGGTTCCTTGGTTTGCATATTTTTCTCCTCAACTCCTTCAAAGTCATCTATCATGTCATCTTTCTTTGTGGCCTCAGAGAGACATAATTGTGTAATTTCAGCGGATAGTGACTCTTGCGGGATGAGGCCCTGGAAGGACACATTTGCAAAGTTTTATGATGGAATGCACAGTTATGGGAAGAGGCCTTGGGAGGACACATCTACTCAATTTTAGGATGCAAGGCAGATTGGGTAGTGAAGGGACAAAAATTCACAGTTTCTAGAGACAGTGGGTTTCGGCTAAGGGAAGGACATTGGAGGAAACCACACTGCAGTTTTGAATGCTAAGGGAGGTTTGGATTTCTACACATTGCACAATTCCAACAGGTAAGGGAAAAGCTTAAGGGTTACATATGGGAAGTGTGTATTTCAAGAAAGTTGGATCAGGCTAGGTTGCTGAGTGTTAATATTAGGTATGTTCTATGCTAGAGCAATTTATTTCAATTTTCACAGTTAGCTCATTATATTTTCTAGATTAGCAATCACATCAACATTAAAGTAAACTATAGATAGAACATAAATATAAATCACAGAAGACAAGCCAAGACAAGAGGACACAAGATGTGGTGCTAGCCAGGGACAAACCCCACAATGTGGGGAAACCCTTGATCAATTCTTCTTTTATGTTCTTCAAAGTTTAGCAGAGGAAGAGAGAGAGAGAGATAGTACATTTTCAATAGAATTCAACACTTTGACTTATCTATATAAGAGCATAGATCATCTCTAAGAAGATGATACATGAGATCAGTTGAAGACAAGCTACTTCAACTGATTCTTCAAGGTGACTCCTTCACCTATCATTGCGTTGCATTTCATCATCATGCTGCACTAATCATCACTGTACTACATTATGTGATTCACCATGCTACAACCATCATCACTGTATTACATTATGTGCCATTGCTGCACCATGTTGCCTTCCCAGTAGTTCCGATTGTTCCCTGTAGTTTTGACAGTTCTAGCTATTCTCGGCAGTTCCTAATGTTCTGACAGTTCCAGAAGTTTCGGCTTTTCTTGCTTTTCTAGTAGTTCCAGTTTTTCTGATGGTTCCAACAATTTCAGTAGCTCTGACTTTTCCAATAGTTCTGGCTTTTCCAACAGTTTCGGCTTTTCTGGCAATTCTGGCTTTTCCGACTTTTCTAGTAGTTCAACATTTTTTGACTTTTCTAGCAGTTCTAGCTTTTCCGACTTTTCCATATCTTCTGGCAGCTCCAGCTTTTTTGGCAATTCCAAATTTTCCGACAGTTCTGGATTTTCCGGTTTTCTGGATTTTTTGACAATTCTAGCTTTTTCGACTTTTCTGACAGTTCTAACTTTTACGGCAGTTCCATCTTTTTCGGCAGTTCCAGCTTTTCATGGAGTTCCAGATTTTCCAGCTTATTTGTCAGTTCCGGCTTTTCTGGCTTTTCTGAAATTTTTGGCTTTTCTGGCTTTTCTGGAAGTTTAAGCTTTTCTTGCTTTTACGACAGTTCCAACTTTTCTGGTAGTTCTGGCTTTTTTGGCAGTTTCAGCTTTTCCTGTAGTTCCATCTTTTCCAGCAGTTCCAGCAGTTTTGGCCTTTCTGGCTTTTTCGGCCTTTTGGATCAGGGCAACGTTATCCCTTAGGATCTCTCCTCCTACTAAAAGCCAAAGACAAGTAGAGAGAGGAAGAGATCCCAAGTGTGTGTCGAAATGACTTAAAGTCCTCTATATTTATACTAAAATGTAGATGATGAATAGGGATGTCTATTGGGCTTTTGAGCCTACTCAAGTTGCTGGATGGCTTGATAATAATTCCATAATCAAAATAAATTCATGGCTCCATGAATGCTTATCGGAATCGGATGATATTTAGATCAATCTTACACCTCTCGATGAGAGGGATCCAATAAAAATATCAACTACCATAAATAAGTTGACCCATATGGAGTTTGGCCCTAGTTTCCAATTTTAACACTCCCTCTCAAAAAGGGAGAACTCCATCCGCTGAACCATATAACCGATTGTATTGTCTCTACCATTAGTGCCCTGCACTACTCTTCTCAGCTCTACTCAGCTTTACTAGCTCTGCTTAGCTCTCCTAGCTCTTCTCTGCTCAACTCTGCTCTACTCAAGTCTGTTGGCTCTGCTTAGCTCTGCTGAACCATGAACAAGAAGAATTGATCGAGAATGTCTCATACCATTCTCCACTGACCCAAAGTCGGTCTCAGATTGCGTACGACTGGTCCCAGACCAGTCTCAACCAACCCAAAGCCAGTGTCATAGTGTGTACCAATCCTACCACTGGTCCTAGACCAGTATCATCAGTCTCAAAGTTTGTACCACTGGTCCCAGACTAGTCTCAACCCACTCAAAGTCAACGTCATAGTACGTACCACTCCCACTGGTCCTAGACCAGTCCTCCACTGACCCAAAGTTAGTCTCAGAATATGTACCACTAGTCCCAGACCAGTCTCAACAGACCTGAAGTCAGCATCATAGTAGGTACAACTCCTACAACTAGTCCCAGATTAGTATCATTGATCCCAAATCAATGAAGGTCATCCTACCATAAGGAGTATAGTAGATACAACGATGTGTCCATCGATACTACTATGGTCCCTATCCTCATTTCCCTACTCATTGATCAGATGAGTGGTACTTCCCATGAGTTCTAGACTGGATGGGTAGGTTGCCTCGATAGGACAACTAATCAATCCTATCTTCACATGAGAACTTATCATCCTGCTACACAATTGCCATGGAGAAAACATCATTGAGGCCTCACAGGGGAGCTAATCATCCTGCTATGTAATCGTCATGGAGAACACATCATCCAGATCTCACAAGAGTACTAATCATCCTGCTACATAATTGTCATGGAGAACACATCATCTAGACCTCACAGCAGAACTAATCATCCTCCTACATAGTTGCCATGAGAGAACTAATCATCCCAGCCCACAGGAGAACTAATCATCCTATTCATAGTGTACCACCAGGGGAGGGTGAGTCGCCCTGTGATCGTATGTTGCTCAAGTAAGTACCCCAAGCCCCCCAGAGCTCCTAGAGCTCAATGCATGCAACATGCAGGACCCTTATAAGAAGGTCTCTCAACGACTCCAAGTTGTTTGGGAAAGTCACAGATTTTACCTTTCCTCGGGGCTTTGACAAAATGTCCACAACCTATACATTAGTCTCAATGCGATGGAGCATCCTCGCTCATCGACTTAGCATATCCTAGATAAGGCAGTATTTGATGTCTATCTGCTAGAGCAATCATCGAATCTGAGATTCCTCAATAATCGAATCCCACCTCTGGTTGTCACAGAGAATCACAATGGTATTCATCATGTGTACAAACAGCTCACTTAAGAGCTTCTGCAACCATGCAGCTTCACATGAGATCTTACTCATAGTTATGTATTTGGTCTCAGTGGTGCCTATAGCAACCGATTTCTACTTCTTGCTCATCCATGATATCGAAGCAAAATCTAAAGAGAACAAACACTAAGAAGTGCTCTAGTGATCCCCCACGCTGCCTGGCCACTCAGCATTTGAATAAACATGTAGTTTCATATTTCTGACAGTGTATCTCAATCCATAAGATATTGTGCCCTGAAGATGTTATGAAACCAGCTCAAGAAAAAGATAGAAAATATAGATCCATGCCTTAGAATTCAACCTCTTCGAGGGGGCAACCTCCTTTACATTACATAAATGAACAATTTTTGGATGATACAAATGAAATGACCTCCTTTCTATATATCGGAGTCTAAGGGGTCATAACATAATCAGAGCCAACATAACAATAATAATGTAAGGGCACAATAATAACAATAGTGGGCTTCTATGGGGCCCAATAGCAACAATATGGGCACTACATGGGTGCATCAATATAATAAGTGGGTTTTACTAACAACAATAAAGGGTTACACTAGTAGTATAGGGGCCTAACAGAAGATATCTCAGAAGATTCTTGGCACCAATCCAGTGATGCTCAACCAAATGTGAGCTCACCATTCTAACCGCAAAACATATGTTCACACGAATGTTCACCAAGAACATTAACGCAAATGAGTTTATGAAACTCAAACACATTTCCCAAATCTGGTCCGACATCACTACCATATAACTTCTGAAAGATAAGATGCTCAAGGTACTCACAGGCTTGCATTTTATCATTCCACATTTGGAATCCAACTCCCTCTTACTTCTACAAATGAGAGGGTCTACACCTGTTAGAAATAGGTCGTCCTCACAAGGTTCCTGTATGAGAGGTCTATCATCCACAACCTTCGGGTAATGGTTTGGATCGGTTTCACTCCTAGTGAATCTCGGCTTCATCTGATAACTATCAATCATCTCATACTATGCCCAGGGAGTTTTGCTTCAAGCCATAAAGGGATTTCTTCCACCTGCATACATGAGATTCCTGATCATCAGTCTCAAAACCCTCGGGTTGTTGCAAACCTGTGGACCTGCTACATGAGGGGAATGGTCCCCTTGTAAGATTTTCCTTCAATACATCTCAGACATGTACTTTCATGCTCTTTTTGAATTTAGGCATCCTTGTCACCATCTGACTCATAGACCTTCGGTGATATGTGTCAATGGTCATGGTCCCCAGTGGACTTCCTACAACTTGATACAACCCTGAACTCAAAAAAATCTTTGAAAATTTTATTTTCAAACATATACCTTTCCATCGATGAGTGCCACCCTGAAACCTTTGACTTCCATTGTTGAAATGGACACCAGGTTCTTCTTGCGATCGGGTACATAAAAGAGATTCTGTAAATGAATCAAGTTACCCTCATTCAATTGAGGGATAACATTCCCTACACCCTATCCAGGATAGGTGGCATCAACTCCAAGTATAATCCCACGATTGTTTCTATCTCTACCAAATTAGAGAGTACACCCATCTATCCGATGAAGTGCCTTGAAGCACTACTATCAATAAGCTAGATTCCCAAATAATCTGAAGTAGAGGGCCAATACAAGATAACACCTATTTATATTATTAGAAAGAACATTTGAATCTTCACACCTAGGGTTCCTTGCTTTCTTTGAAGAGTCAACCATTTCCTTGATGACTTGCATTACCTCTCATTCCTTTGATCATTAAAGATGTCCCTGGAATGATTGTTATCTTCATCAAGAGATGTGTCTTTGCAATTCAGACACTCCTTCGCATAATGGCCAAACTTATTGCAACCAAGGCATCCACCTTTCCTTCCACCCTTAGGTTCAAACTTCCCAATGAAGTGATCTTTAGGTAGGCCATCAGAAAATTCCGCTGTGCCATTATGATAATATTCTCTGCTTCAACTTCACCCTTGGTGAATTTGGAGATGGATGAGGAATCCATTGATCCTTTTGTCCTTTCCCAACTATCTTCGTTGATTGCTCTTTCAATCTTGCTTGGGAATTTTCTTCACTTGAGCTGTGATTCCATATTAATATTAGGTATGTTCTATGCTAGAGCAATTTATTTCAATTTTCACAGTTAGCTCATTATCTTTTCCATATTAGCAATCACATCAGCATTAAAGTAAACTGCAAATAGAACATATATAAATTGTAGAAGACAAGCCAAGATAAGAGGACACAAGATGTGGCACTAGCCAGGGACAAACCCCACAATGTGGGGAAACCCTTGATCAATTCTTATTTTGTGTTCTTGAAAGTTCAACAGAGAAAGAGAGAGAGAGAGATAGTACATTTATAATAGAACTCAACACTTTGACTTATCGAGATAATAGCATAGATCATCTCTAAGAAGATGATACATGAGATCAGTGGAAGACATGTTGCTTCAACTGATTCTCGAAGGTGACTCCTTCACCTATCGTTGTGCTACATTTCATCATCATGTTGCACCGATCATCATTGTACTACATTCTGTGCTACACCATGCTACACCCATCATCACTGTACTACATTATGTGCCATTGCTGCACCATGTTTCCTTCCCTGCAATTCTGGCTGTTCACTGTAGTTGCGATAGTTCCCACTGTTCTCTATAGTTCTTGATGTTTCGACAGTTCCAAAAGTTCCGGATTTTCTGGCTTTTCCGGCAATTCTGGCTTTTCCGACAATTCCGAATTTTTCGAAAGTTCTGGCTTTTTTGGCTTTTCTAGCAGTTCCGGTATTCCCGGCAGTGCCAGCTTTTCCAGTAGTTTTGGCTTTTCTGGCAGTTCTAGCTTTTCAGGCCTTTTCCAGCAGTTCCGACTTTTTCAACAGTTCTGGCTTTTCCGACAGTTCTGGCTTTTCCAGCTTTTTCGATAGTTCTGGATTTTCTGGCTTTTCTAGCTTTTCTGGCAGTTCTGACTTTTCTGGCAGTTATGGCTTTTTTGGCAGTTCCGGCTTTTTTGGATTTTTTGTCAGCTCCATCTTTTTTGTCTTTTTCGATAGTTTTGGTTTTTCCTGCTTTTCCAATAGTTCCAACTTTTCTGGCAGTTCCAGATTTTCTGGTAGTTTTGGCTCTTCTGGCTTTTCCGGCTTTCTATATCAGGGTAGCGTTATCTCTTAGGATCTCTCCTCCTACTAAACCCCAAAGATAAATAGAGAGAGTAATAGATCCCATGTGTGCGTTGAAATGACTTGAAGTCCTCTATATTTATACTAAAATGTAGATGATGAATAGGCATGTCTATTGGGCTTTTGAGCCTACTAAAGTTGCTGGTTGGCTTGATAATAATTCCATAATCAAAATAAGTTCATAACTCCATGAATACTTATCGGAATCAGATGATATTTAGATCAACCCTACACCTCTCGATGAGAGGGATCCAATAAAAATATCAGCTACCATAAATAAGCTGACCCACATGGCCTTTGTTCCTAGTTGCCAATTTTAACACTAAGGAAACTCTGAAATTTAGCTAAGTGTGCGATTAGTGGAACTGATTTGAACAGTGATCAAATGTGACTACGACCACACACATGAAAACTTAGCGACACAACATAGACCATCCAAAACATATAACACATACTTCGCTTAATGCAACAACATTTGTGGCCACTTACGAAAAGTGTGGCTCCGATGATAGATTTTGGGAGGATAAAGGTGACACTTATGTAAGAGTGTGTTAATTGAGTGTGAAACATGTCTATGTGGTTTGGACAACCCATTCTCATAAAGATTTCCCCTTGAAGCAAAACAAACCTCCCTTTGCACAACAAGTGATAACCCCCATGCCCAAAGATGACACATTCTTTATGAAGATAAAAGCATGAATGACTCTTAAGATCAAAAATGGGAGCTTGAGATCATCAACTTACCAATAAGCGACTAAGGAACAATCAATCACAATATCCATAGTAGGCTCCAAAATCTAAGTTCAAGACAAAATTTTGAAGGGTGTCATAGCCACTACAACAAAACTTTCACCTTCTTCCTAGCTCCTTTTTCGACTAGTGTCTTGTATTATACGAACTTGGAGAATGTCTCATCTTTCTTCTACACAAAGAAGATCCAACACTTCAGTGAGAAGTCATCAATAAAAATGACAAAATATTTGTGTCTCATAGTGTAGGTTGTCGAGAAAGGTCCATAAACATCATAGTGGATCCTTTATAGGATTGCATGTGATTTGTTGTCCCGATCATGGAATGTGATTTTATGTACTTCCACAATGTACATCCCTTGGATATATCCTACTTCTTAAATGCTCCTTTAGGGAGGCTAGTGGTTATTTGTTTTATAATATTCGAGGTACCATGATGCAAATGAGAAAGTATTTTGTACCAAAGTTCATCGACATTGCAGCCTGCACTTTCTCTGCCTTAGTGCTTAATGCAACACAGTCTTCCACATCTAGATTATACAGGTTCTTCAGACGAACCCCAATCTGCTTCACTTGCCCCATGGCTATGTGTCTTAGAAATGCTTTTCCTTTTCTGAATATCACTTCACAACAATTGTAAACCAACCACTTGATGAATGCTAGTAGATGGACTCCTAATCCTTTAGCTTTACCTATTTTTACTAGCATCTCGTATTGAAAATTTGAAGACAAAATATTTCTTTTCTCTTAAAAAATTGTCTTAAAATGCCCCTCTCTGTAGTAGTGCTTAATGGAATGATAGACAAGTTGTCTCTAATCATATCAGCAGATATGAAAGGGACATAATAGAAATTGATGTCCGAGAAATCTTGTCAGTAAAAGTTGTCACGTTATTCTTAGTCGACTACCCCCACAAAACAAAGATCCCAACAAATTGTTGTCTTTATATAAGATAATGTGAATGGTAAGTAAAATAACAACCTTGGTACAGGTGCGAGGCAGTAGTTTCCTGCAAGCTGGCAGACTTAGGGCGCACTGTCAGAGTCAATAGATAATATTGTCTTAAATTGATATGCTTGTGTCTTCTTAATTGTTAATTGTATTAAATAGGTTTCATCTAAAGTGGAAATTGTCTTAAATATAAAGTTTTATCTTAAAATATTTTTGTCTCAAACTGCTTTTGTCTTAGATATAAAGTTTTGTCTTAAAATAATTTTGTGTTAAATTTTTTTTGTCTTAAATATAAAATTTTGTCTTCAAATGTTTGTCTCAAACTACTTTTGTCTTAACTATAAAAATTTTTCTCAAAATATTTTCGTCTTAAATTTTTTTTTTCTTAAATATAAAGTTTTCTCCTAAAATATTTTTGTCTCAAACTGCGTTTGTCTTCAAATAGTTTTGTCTTAAAGATTATATTTAAGGCAATTCAATTGATATTAAATTTTAATGTAAAATAACTAAAATAAAAAGTGATTTTTTAAGACAAAATATTTATTTTGTCATAAAAAATATCTTAAAAGTTCCCTTGATGTAGTAATATTATGAAATGTAATATTTCAAAAAAAAATAATTATTCCAACATAAATACCACTTGCATGGTCATTTTATATCACATTTAAAATGAATTCCCATATTGAAGATCAAGGAGGAAATTGCATTGGCCGCACTTTACACTGGCCCCACTTTAAGGTTATATTAAAACTTACGGTGGTCTATTAATGATATTTGGAAATTATTATGAAATAGAAAATACATAGGGTGGTTAGGTGAGTGGACCTTATATTTCATTTAATTAAATACAGCATAAAAGGATTTCTTAGGTGAAATAATGATTTATAATGCGGAATATTTTCTGCTCTAAGAGTTTTATAAATTAATAGTTATTTAAATTATTTTTTTTTCTTCAATTTTGGTTATGCATTTTTTTTCTCTTATGTATTTTTTTTTGTCTAGAATTTCCTTTATTATAGGGTTCTTAAATTCCCATTCTAAATCATAAGAGTAAACATATTCCCTTTTCATTTAAATATTACTATAAGAATTTGTAGAAGATTATAGGCATAATATTGCTAATACTTTGATGATTCTTATCCAATTTATTATTTTCACAAATTCCATAAAAAATTATCTATATTTATATTAGTTTTGGAGTTATATCCTAAACACTTTTAATATAACTTTGAATATTTGATATTGTTTGATTGTTTTGAGTTATGATGCAAGGTAATTACAAAATTTTATGTCATGCTTGTTTCATTTCTATGTCTATTTTATTATTTTCATTTACTTATATAATAAAGTTAAAATCAATTATTTTAAAGATTATTTTTCATATATCAAATTTTACTTAAATGAATTTCAACAAATTATAACTATTTGAATGATTCTGAAGTACCATTAGATTATTGAAGGATTTTTAAAATTATATTAATATTGTTAATTTTTTTTGAGTACTAGATTATGAAGGATTTTTAAAATTAATTAATATATTGGTTAATTTTTTGTGAGTTTAAGTTTATTGTGTTATTTAAGTTTTTATTGTTAGATTTGATAAACATCAACTAAGTGTTACCATTATATATATGGGATACCACTTTCTATAAAAAATAAGAAAAATATAATTTTCACAAAAATATTTCTTTTATTATTGATTTCCAATGAAAAAAAACGATAAAATTATAATTTTATAAAATGCTTCTCAAATATTAACTGTAAGATATGAGCAAAATTTAAAAGAACTAAAACAACAAACAAACTTTCTCACCTAATAAAATAAATCAACTCTATATACTCATACTTAACTACTAATAAACATTTAATTATTAACACTTTTATAACACTATATTCTATTGTAGAATTGAGACTTCTGTGATTTGTCATAGTTGTAAGAAGAGCTTCGACGTAAATCACATAAGAAAGAATTTTGTCGACGCGTTTCGAACCAACTAGTGTGGTTCATCATCAGGACGAGTTGAAAAAATAGACCTGGCCTAGCAAGTTAAATAGACTTATGCAGAGACTCCAACGGCTATATAACGGCTAATTTTGACCCTAGGACCTAGCTCAACTATTTAATATTATTGTTATTCTTATAATATTAAAATACAATATTTCATTTCTCGAAATTGGTCAAATTAGGTACTATGCATAGAATCTTACGCAATTTATTAATTAAATAACATTAATAAACTAATATTAATGGTTATTGTGAATTAATTATTAGTTTAAATGATTTCTTTTGAGGAACTTATATTATTATTGTTATTTTAGTAATATTAAAATTAATAATGTAATACTCAATTTCTAGAAATTAGTAAAAAAGAATTAGGTATAATGAATAGTAATTTATTGAAATTAGTTATAATGAATAGTAATTTATTTGGTTAAATAACATTCTGTTAATAATAAGTTATTACTAATGGTTCTTATAAATTTATTATTAGATTGAGTGATTTCCTTAAAAGACGTAATAATATATTCCTATTCAAAAATAATAAAGGAGTAATTTCAAAAATAATAAGTATTTCCTTTATTAAATTAAAAACTAAATATATACAGGAATTATATTTTAATGTGATGTTAAATCATTTATCTGTTTATAAAAGTTATTAAGCTTACTACCTCTTAATACTATTCATCGGAGGATGGATTAAATAATTTATTTTATGCATTGGGATAAGAATAATATTTTAATCATATCACCTATAAGGGCCCTACTTATTATTGATAGATTGAGGAGTGTAAATATAAATGAAGAAATCACAAATAAACATAAATTGACAATCTAAGAATACATATAGAAACCCTAATAATCTAGATTATAAGAACAAACTACATAATACCACCTAGGAAAAGGACCTTCATAAAAAGGTAAAATCAAAATACGAATAAATCATACCAACAGCATACCCGAAAAGAATAATCCGCCTGACCCTGAAGAAAGCGTCCTGGGCGAACAGAGAGGTAAAGAAGGAACCCTAAGACGACAGGGCGGGGATCCAACATCAACTGACCTTCCACCCATCATCTCTGTTGAGATTGGTGGGTCTACGCTCAATTTCAATAGCTTCCCTTAACTTGCGGTGATGGAACCTGTCCACCCTGGCAATGACTTTGGCTTCCTCAATGCAGACATGATGCTTAGTCTTGTCTACGTGCTCTGTGAGAGCTGAGGATTTTGTTCTTCCATGCCTCAGGTCTGCAGCATGCTCGCTAACTCTCTGCTGGATGGAGCGTCCTGTTTCACCTATATAGGGCGTCCCGCAGGAGCAAGGAATCAGATAGACCCCCTTCATGTCCTTGGGGTTAACAGGATCTTTCACCGACCGCAGGGAATTACGGATGGTTCTGAGGGGCCTGAAGGTGGAGGGAATATCAAAATTTCTAAGGATCCGCGCAATTTTGTCTGTGGTCCCTTGGATATAGGGAAGATGGACACCTAGATGGTGCTCCTTTGGCTCTTTCTTAATCAACGCATTTTTAGAGGCTTTAAGGAAAGCCTTCCGACCTAGGTGCCTACTATATCCGTTTTCCACAAAGACATCAAGGAGGTTGGATCTCTCTCTATCCAGGTTCTCATCATCCGAAATCCTGAGGGCACGCGTGGCCAGAGTGTTAAGAACACCCATCTTCTGAGCCGGGAAATGATGGGAATCGGCGTGAAGATACTGCTCTGTGTGCGTTTTCTTACGGAACACCGTGTGGGAGAGAGAACCATCCTTCTTCCTAGAAATAAGAATATCCAGGAAAGGGAGGCTGCCATTGACCTCTTTTTCCATGGTAAACTTAATAGCCGAGGACTGGCCGTTGAGGTGATCAAGAAAATGATTGAGTTCCTCATGGCCATGGGGCCAGATGACATTAGTGTCATCAACATACCTCTTCCACAGCTTAGGAGGGAGACGGGACGCGTATGAACTTGATAGATTCAGAAAACGAACAGCAAATCTTCCTCGCGGAAGAAAACCGACCATACCTTGATACAAAACAATTCCGCACCAAATCGGGAGAGTCCTTTGACTTTAAACAAGGATATGACACTGCTATATATGAGGTACACAAGTAATACAAATGAAGAACAATGACTGTTGATGTTGCCCCACCTAGCAAAACAAAAGATAGCAAAAAACTCAACAAAACTAAAGGGAAGATCACCAACAATCAACCAGCTGACAGCCCTGTCCCAAACCCTCATTAGGTTACTGTGGAGGATGTAACAGATGCACATTCTCCTATTGAGCAGCCTCTGCCCCCCTCCTATCTGAAAGAATATCTGAAGAGCATTCTCGGACATCTTCCCAAAATAGAGATACCACAAACGGTCATACACCATGATACTGACATTCCAAAAGAGAACATAGAGAGTATGCCTGAAAAAGAGAAATTCACCACTATAAACGCCAAGAACTCATTGGAAAAACCATTCAGTTTAGAAGCAGAGATTGGAAAACTCAAGATTTCCATTCCCCTCTCAGAACTGGCTAAGCATGATGTATATAGACAACAAATTCAAAGGTCGCTTCAATTACCAGAAGTAAGGGATGATGTAAACGTTTTAGATGATACCCCTGAAATACTATTCGGGCCAAAAGTTGACGGAAAAACAACATATGGACCTGTTCCACCTTTCTATGTCAGCCTGCACATACATGACAAAATACTGCATAATGCTATGTTTGACTCAGGGGCCTCACATAACCTTATGCCCAAAGCTGTAATGGAAAAGTTGAATCTCAATATCACCAAGCCCTACAAAGATCTGTATTCTTTTGATTCAAGTCAGGTCAAATGTTTAGGCTTGATCAAAGACCTTTGTGTCTCCCTAGTCCAATTCCCCAGCAAGACAATCTTGATGGACGTAGTAGTTTCCGACATTCCCACAAAGTATGGTATGCTTCTATCCAGATCGTGGGGAGCAAAATTGCAAGGATCCCTTCAACTCGACCTCTCATATGCCACTATATCTGTCTTTGGGAAACCAAAGAGACTTTATAGAGAAACATTAATGAAGTATGTGGTAAGCAGTAAGGAAAAACCCCAAAATTTTCCAATATACTCAATCCATTCTGATATGGATTCTTTTATTTTATTTAATGATAACACCAGCCCTCCAACTGATGACAAGCCGTTATCTTTGGAGCAAGGAACGAACGTCAATGAGGAATCGGTTGCCAATACCCATGAAATTGTCTCAACAGCTAAGGCAACCAACAAGCAGCAAGAAGAAAATCCCGAAACAGAAATTACCAGTCC
>APFE030810801.1:0-31747 GCA_000404065.3 Pinus taeda
TAGCTCAGTTTACTAAAGTAAGCCTAGTTAAACTAGTTCCAAACTGTTTTACGAACTAATTATGAGTTATCAATCAGTTGAAGCAAGCATGCACTCAGCTAGTGTACTCCAGATAATTGAAGATTCCCTCATAAGAAACTCATGCATGTTTATTCTGAGAAAGACCCAGTTGAGATAAATGTTAAGGACAAGTTACTATCAGTTGCATGTGTTTTCCTATAAAGGAAACTCATCCATGCAGTCAAGGTAAGGTTCCTTAAGGATTGCGCAGTTCTCACAGTGCATTAGAGCAATGTGTGAGAGAAGTGTTACACTGGGTGAAGGAGATCATCCCAGAGGTAACTGCGCAAGGAAATAGGAGCTCGGAGAGCAGAGGAGAAGGCTTGTGAGAAGCTTTGTTTGCCTATGAGCATCTAGGAGGATTGTACTAAGAGATGGCTAGCTGTGAGGGCTAAGGCTTTGTATAATTTTGATGTATTTCCACCTTATATGATAATGCAAATAGTGGGGTTTTTAGTTGAGGCTTTCCCCTGAGTATTTTCTGTGTTTCATGTGCATTGATTCTTCTTCTTCTAGTTATATGTGTTCAACTTTGATTCAGCTCGATCTTTAAGCTTCCACAAGTTTGATGGTAGAAGTAGATTATAGTATGATGCTTTGGTATTGCATTATCAAGTTAACCTATAGTAATATTTTCTACATAGATCTTAGAGGTAGATTTGTAGAGAATTTGTAGGAAATTATACATGGCTCTCATCATGTTTTGTTTTTTAAATGAATGTACACTGAAGATATGACCTAATATATGATAGTGCAGCTAATGTGATAAGACATTGATTCTTCTTAGTGATTCTCAAATAAGTATGATACCCCTATGCTCAGATATGTTGTTATGACCTGTAGATTGCATATTCGTGATATGTTTGACAAAATGCCTATCATGGCTAGTAGCGGTCCAGTCAATTATTTAAATGTGTATCATTTTCTCGATGTTATTTTTTCATTCCTAAAATTTTCATGGAGTTATGGGTAGTGGCCTAAGTCCTGGCCTTGAAAATATGGCATAAAGTTTGGGGTCGCAGGCTGAGAACTAGCCAAAGAAGACCCCAGTCACTTGCATGCCTATGTTGTGAGAGTGACTAGAGGGCCCCAATCAAATGCATGTCCATTTCATGGGAGAGACTAAGGATATAATGAAGCAAAAAGTCAGTTTGTCTCGAAGGCTGGTCACCTGGATGGGTTGGATGGCTCCTAGGGGTTTTGTTACATGTGTAGAAGGTCAGATTGGTTGTGTTTTGTTGGTTCCACTTCCTTAAGGTGACCTAGAAGGTTGATTTAGATTGTAGTAGCCTCTCATCACATGTTTATCCCAGCGGAGCAGTTAAATCAGGCAAATGTGGGAGGAGAGTGTTACACTATGATTATGAACAAATATGTTAGCACATATACATATCTATAATTTCATAATCATGTATAAGCATATCACAATAACATATATCGGGTAAATCTAAGACACAAATATCAATGCATTAAGGTTATATAGATAACAAACTTGTTCATGCTATGGTTTTGATCAGACAAAAAAACATACACCTAGGGTTTCATTCCTAGGAACTTACTCCAGATAAGGGTTTTTCTCATAAACCCTAATTTACCACAATCTCCAAGGTCTGGGATTTTAGACATCACCATCCAACTCTAAAACATTGTGGTTTCCATAACCATACCAAAACCTCAAACATAAAAATAACAGAATTTTCTTAGAGTTCGTCAATAACCCTAAGTGGATTAGGGTTTTTTTTTTTTCACATAAGCACCAACATACCCTTAGATTAGGGATTTGTAGAGAACTATACAAGAATGATCAAATATATGAGGAGGTATCTAATGATTAATCACCCTATCAAGAATCTTAATGATACAGAGGATCTAGACATAGCACTTGTTAGTAATGTAGAACATATCATTAAAAGGAATGAATATACCTTTTTCATGAAGAGAACAAGGCTTGTGGTTTAAGACATACATTTGAATTGTTTTCTAGACAAACCTTGTAGGACATCAAATCCAATGCTTTGTCTTGTGAGGTCTTCTCTATAACCCTTGAGCATTCAACAAGCCTTTCCTAAGCAAGGAAAACTATAAAAACAAATGTTATTAGCATCTTAATACAAATACATCTAGATAATAAATTGAAACCAAATATAGAAAGACAATACAAGGAGTGAGATACTTATCCTTGGAAAATGGTGATGTCTCCCTATCAATCCAATCTCGAGGGATACCTATAGCTTTATTAAAAAAAATAAAAAATGTTTTTCCACATTATGTTAAACCTATAAATACTAGAAATCAAAACTAAAATGAAAACAATTAAAACTTAGAGTAGAGGACTTACTAGTGTAAGTCCTTTATTTTTCATTCTTTGGTCTTGTTCTTCTTTGGAGATTCTTATTTGAAAATATATTCTTGATCCCTATTTCTCTTCTTATTCCTAGGATTGTCAGGACATTCACTTTTATAGTGACCCATTTTATGACATTGGTATATTTCTATCTTGGATAGGTTTACCTTCCTTCTTGGCCCTTTAGACTTCTTTAAGGTTCCTTTCTTGTGATGAGCGGAGTAGGCATTTGAAAATTTCTCTTCTTCATTCTCTTTGTTGGTTACTAATGAAATCTTATTTCTTCCTTACCAAGAGCATGGAAATACCAATAATGCAACAATCACAATATCCTTTTCAGGTATTATCTCATCTATGGCTTGTAGAACATCTCTAACTCTAGCTATCCTTACAAACAAGGAAGCCACAATATCATCCTTTGTCATATTCATGGTCCTTATTTCATTATTAAGACTTGCAACTTGACCAAGATTCTTGATGGTGAACAATTTTGATAAGGCTTCATACATCTCTTGGGTGGAGTCAATGGTGGAAATGTATGGGATAAGATTATCCTTTATACCATCTACCATTAGGCTCATAACTAATATTTATGACTCTCTAAACTTAGATTTTTAAACATCACTTGATTCCTTTGTAGGCTTCTTCGATTTTCCTTTGACAAGATCCAAGACTTTATTCTTTTCAAGGATGAGATCTATCCACTTCTTCCATGCCCTGTAATTGGATGATCCTTCTAATTTATTCTCTCCCTTTATTGAGTTAGACATGGTTCTTGAAGATAGTAGGCTTCTTTCCTTATATGTTCCCCTTTGTTGACCCTTATACAACTTCTTGAGATCTCCTTATTCTTCTATCAATAGGTCTCCAAGCTTCTTTTTTCCTTCTTCTTCACCTTTTGCTCTGATATCATGTTGGAAAATCAGAAAGGTAGAAATATTTTCTTATAATGATAATTACTTTTGATATTGTTATGTTCTTATTAATTTTATTGTGTTCTTCCTTTACTTTAGTTCATCAGTAAATTACCAAAACCATAACACAAACATCAAGGACACCAGATGTAGGTGGACAACTAGGGAAAAACCTCTATCTAGGGGAAAACCTAGTCAACTTTTCCTTCAATAGTTTCACGAGATAATCCAAGACTCTAGACACATACTTCCTCCATTCACTAAGTCAACCCTTTCCTTTTTTTGTGGATGACAACCTTCCAGCACTATATTCAACCTAGAACATCAACAACAACAATAACAACACTTGATCTTGTAGCAACAAAAACTTCAATCTAGTACCAGCGATAAATTTGACCTAGATAGTAGCAACTTCGACCCAACAAAAACTTTGACCTTGATGCAACAACAAATTTGACCTAGCAACATCTTTGACCTTGATGCAACAACAACTATGATTTACAAACATAAATATCAATCCTCTAGTAATAGCCTAGTAAATTCACACGTGTGAGAGAGATGACCCATAAAAACTTTGATCCAATAATCCTACTTCCTCTTCTACAATTTTGTACCCTTCTACTTTTACTGCTTATATATAAAACTTGAGTGAGTATCCAAATGAATCGAACTACACTTATATATAGCCTTTCCAGGAGTTCAAATTACCTTCATGTAGGCCGACTTGAATAGATAAGGGTTGACCTGATGAGGAGGTGACAAATGACTTATTTGACTCAATAATAATTCTTTTTACACGATTCAAAAGCCCAAGAAGGGTCTTATAAAATGGACAATGACTCTAATGACTCAATATAAATCCAAGAACTCCTCAATGGGGACTTTGACCTAAAACATGATGACCCAAGAATGAAACACATGCTTTAACAAGTAATAATAATAATAATAATAATAAATTATTTTTCATTCTTTTGATAAGTACATTTCATTATGAATCAAATAAAATTATGAACGTTGAACCTAGTTACATTCTTCAACATGAAGAACATTGAGAACCTTTAACTTGAAGGATGATTTTCTATTCATTAATTCATCTTTCATATAATGACAATGATAACTTACATATCAAAACCTGAAAAAAGACTCTAAACAAACACTAAAACATTAAACCACTATAATACAAGAAAAATAAAAGGCATCCACTGCAACCATACTCATTTTAGTTCAGTGCTTGGAGTCCTACATTAACCATGTTGGATTTCTCCATCAACTCTAGTAAAATTTCATACAATTAGCTGGATTGGTGCGCACATAGTAGTAGCATGAATGGAATTGTCATCCTCTTTTACATAATATTGGATGTACACAAACACCATCACCGCCATTATAAGAACACCACATAGACTGCAATCCCACCAATTTATGAAATATGCCTTCAATTTTATTATCTTCATCAAACTAGTTTGATTTGAAGGATTGTAGAGAGGGCTAAAACAAAAATCACGGGCCAAACTATCTCTCTTTACTAGTTCTTTGATCCATTATCAAATCAACAAATTTTCCATGATTGATAAGCCATATCTTCTCCACGTACACAAGCATCCCTTGTTGTACAAAGTACAAAGCGTAGATGCAATGATTCAAACTTTGTCGCATTCATAAGAAAGCCAACTCTATGCATTATTTCTTCTTTGGAAAAATCAAATTGAGCCTTTCTTCAAACTGAGATACATCGTCACCCTTATTGTGTAGTTAGGAAATCTATAGGTTTAGTTCATTAGAGCTTCATGGCTTCTATGATGTAGAATTCCCTTGTGGCCAGAAAATTCAACTTTGCACAGTGCGACAATGGTGAGAAATGAAAAAAACATGGAAATAATTCAAAACAACACTCCATAGCACCACATTCCACGGGTTCTATAGCTCCATGAAAAGTATTGTATCAACACACACAATTTTTCTATCGTTCAACTCTAAAAAAAATTGTTGTATAAATAATCACCCGCACTGTAATTTCTAGAATTTTCCCACTGGCAACTACTGTTAGATAAAAAAAAAAAAAAAAAAAAAAAATTGTCAACAATAAACAGTCTACACAACACAATCCCCTAACCTAATCTATTTTTAAATAAATAAGATTAAGTCTCTCTCACATCTTCCTGGCCCTCTGTGAAGGAGTTAGGCTAGAATAGGCTCTGATACCATGTTAGAAATATGAAGAGAGAGAGAGAGAGAGATTGTGCACAAAATAAAAATCATACATTGTGCTATCTTTATTGATCACACCATTTACATATATATAAGACATAACTCACTGATTTCAACACATCTAGATCATGACTCCAACTCATGACATAGGGATTCAACAACTTCTAGACTAATGCTTCGGAGCTCACAATGAAAACTCACAACAACACATGGAAGCATTACTTCCAATATGTCCCACTCCATAATCTTATTTGTGAACATAGGCTGATTGGATATTGATAATGCATTTTTCATGCAAAGTAGAGATGGACTAAAATGTCTATGAGCAGTTGTGGTTTTGTGTGTAGATGTAATCTTACAACTAAAGTACCCCAATCCAAACACTTTCTTCATCCTCATTCCTTGCATGTCATTCCCTAAGTGCAATCTTTAAAAACAAAGTCAAGGAGATGCAAGTGAAATGGAAAAAATGTTAGGAAACAACCAAATAAATATTTATTATTATGAAATGTTTGTATTAAAAGGAAGGTATATAGAAGCTTGGATGAATGCCAATTCATTTTTTGAAACATTTTTGCATGTACTATGGAATTTTCCAAAATGAATAAAAGTTAAAATATTAGTTAAAATTATATCAAGTTTTAGGTTAACCTAATTAAAAATTTAAAATATTGGTTAACTGATATGAGATTTTTTCTTTGCATAATAATTTTCTTTTTGTTGAAATTTATTTTCACATCTCATACTACTTATATTAATTCAAGCTTACGATATAGATAAATAACATTATATATTATATATATATATGTGTGTGTGTGTGTGTGTGTGTGTGTGGAACTATTTCATAAAAATTTGGATAAAAAAAGTCCCATTTAGTAAAAAATTGATAATATATATGTCTTGGTCAATGGAAATTTCTGCAACAACAATATACATTCCTTACCTATTTTCTTATCATTCTCATTTATCTTCACTATCCTAACGTGAACACCACTACCCTCCACCAAACTTAGTCTTCTAGATTTCTCTTTATAAAGACAAAGGTCTCACTTTTCATTCACGATTATTCATTAGCAATGATATTTTGATTTTGACTTGATTTTTTGTGTTTTCTAGTTGTGTGGCCTTGTGTATCACAGAAAAGAGATCCATCCAGTTGTGGAAGAATATGTAACAAAAACCAAACAAATCGTTTCTAAATTTTATAATTCACTTTATCCTCTTTATTTCATTATCTTTATCAAAAACATTGTTTTTTTCTATTCCTTAATTATCAACTATATGGTGTTTTTTCACAAGCATTATTTAATCAGTTTATTTATCCTATTAAAAGGTAGATTATTTACTTAATATATTATGTTTCGAGAAAAAACTATCACATAATGTAATTTCTTTAAATCTATTGAAGAGTGAATCTAAATATGATATATATATATATATATATCCTATATAATATATTATTATATATATATTATATATATTATATATATATATATATATATATATATAGTAATCGCTACTAAGTTTGGGCACATTTACAATTTATTCCCTACATGTTTAAAGCATTGAAGGAAAATATCATGGTTAGTGTATATTTTTTTGCAATTGCATTTTGGATTCAGTTATGCAATTTGCTTGCTTTAAATTATGGTGGACAGTTATGATGGTAAATATTATTTACGTTAGTATGAGCTATTTTTATGGATTTTAATTTAGGTGGTTTACCAACTAATATTGAACATGAAAAAAACATATTTCGAACATCATGTATAAATTTTGCAACGTGTTTTAAAAAGAATTATGGCTAAAAAATGTTGGGCAGTTTATTCACATGCCAACAAAGATTTGCAATAAAACCTTCATAGTCATGGTCCAATCAATGCTTGTAAAAATTAAAATTTTCACCATAATTATTGAAAAATTTTATATTAAATATTTATAATATGATAAAGCTTGAAACATTCATTATAAGTTGAAATGTGGATTTTTTTTTTAATGATATGCAAAATATTTTATAATTAAAAAAAATCAATCCAAAAGTATCTAAGTTTTCAAAATCATAACATTTTTCTATATTTATTTCAACAAAACATTAAAATCTCATTTTAAAAAATTATACACTAATTCTTTTAACATTTCTTACATATTGTTTGTGTATTACATTACATAAACATAAGTATGAAGGTACAAGACAACTCTTGAAAATATGAGTCGTTCTTTAAACAGACAGATGTGAGTATACTACAAGTATATCTATACATATGGAAATATTAAAATAAACAACACCAAACAACTTGCATATCACTGTTTGATTGATTTTTAAGGTCAATAACGATGAGGCTAGAGTTTAGGTTGGCTTTCAAGTCACTAACCATGATGATGACAAGGATGAAAACATGGTGGAGTTGAATATGAATATTAATGCGGAACCATATGCATTCCAGGAAGCTGAGCATGAAGAGGTTTGGAAGAAAGATATGTAGGAAGAGTATCAATCCGTAATGAATAATGGGGTTTGGGAAATCGTTCCTATACCTATTGACAAATTGGTTTTCACATCGAAATGGATCTATAAGATCAAACATACTATTGATGGAAGTATAGACAAGTACAAAGAAAGGTTCATCGCAAGAGGTTTCTCTCAAAAGGAACGCATTGAATATGAAGAAACATTTGCACCTACTACAAGGTACACTACCATTAGATCATTGATTCATTGGTTGCTACAGTGGGATGGAATATCCATCAAATGGATGTTATGACGACATTTCTAAATGGGTCCATTGATGAGGAAGTGTACATCGAACAACCTAAAGGATTTGAAATGAATAACAGGGACTCTCATGTTTGTAGACTCAAGAAGGCCATGTATGGCTTGAAGTAAGCACCAAGGGTATGGTATGCAAGAATGGATGCATATCTTCTCAAAATTGGGTTCGTGAGGAGTATTGTAGATTTGAATCTATATATCAAAGTCATGTATAATGAGCCTATCATTATTTTACTATATGTGGATGATCTATTCATCACTAGTGTAGAACGAAGGATTCAAGAATACAAAAATATGTTGGCAGCTAGATGAAGGATATAGGACTAATGTATTACTACCTAGGTCTATAAGTATGACAAAGACCTGGGGAGATATATTTGGGGCAAGGAAAGTACATCATAAAATTATTGTAGAAACTTGTAATGATGGACTCCAAGAAGATGGTTACTCCTATGATCACCAACCTCAAGAAGTTGAGAAGCTCCAACTCTAGTGTCATGGATCCTACCTCATATCATCAGTTGGTGGGTTCCCTAATGTGTTTAGTAAATACTAGGCCAAATACATTCTTTGCAGTGAACATTCTTAGTCAATTTAAGTTGGAGCCTCATCATGATCACTAGATATCTTCCAAACATATATTGAGGTATCTTCATGGCACTATACATCACTACTTAAAGTGTGATATTAAGGAATTCAAGATAATTAGCTTCACAAACTCTGACTGGGGTGGCAGTGAGGTTGATGGAAGGAGCACTACTAGAGGATGCTATAGTTTGGGAGATGATATGATCTCAAGGATGAGTAGGAAGAAAGATCATGTTGCATTGAGTAGTGTTGAGGAAGAATATGTGGTTGGATGTGAAGTAGGAAAAGAGGTTGTTTGGTTAAGGAAGCTTCTGATAGATTTGTTCGAGAAGTTTCTAGGTCCTACTATGATTAATTGTGATGATAAAAGTTGTATCAAAATTTATGGAGATCCCATGTTTCATTCAAGGACAAAACATATCAATAATAAGTTCCACTTTATTAAGAACTTGGTGCAGGATGGGATCATGAAGTTAGAGTATGTTTGAACATATGGACAGGTAGTAGATATACTGACAGAGGCTCTTCCTAATAAGAAGTTCAAATATCTAAGGAAACTATTGGTTTTGGTAGATATTAGTGACTGTATTGATGATAAAGAAATGGAAGAGATTTTTTAAGGCTGTTTGAGTGAAGGATTTCCTCAGGAGACATCAGGTTGACACTCTACGTTGATGTCTCGAATCCTGGAATTGAAAAGATGGTGTTGTTTATTGAACTTGGTTTTGGATACACACCTCTATGCTTGGGTTGGAGGTTAGGAAGTAAGCCTGATGGTACCTAGAGGGGCTAAAATATTGATTTCACCTTAGTCCCACTTGAATAAATTGCCCTGGTCAAGAATCTAGTCCATGGAATTGTGGTGCCTAAATTGTTGAATGACTGGTTGGATAGATTGCCTTGGTTAGGAATCTAGTCCATGGAAGTGCGGTGCCTAAATGTTCTTCATGTTTTCATATATATTTGAGATATTCCATTGTACATGTACATTATGAATACCTCCTTAGTTAAGAGGGAGTGTTAGAAAATGTAACTATGTTCGGTCTTCAAGAATGTACTTGAGTCATTATTAATGTACTTGTCAAAAGAATAAAGAAAAGAATTTTTATTATTATAACAATTACTTATTAAAGCATGGGTTTCATGCTTGGATCATTATTATATTAGTAAAATTCCCCATTTTGTACTCCTGGGATTAATATTGAGTTTATAAAGTCATTGTATATTCGTAAAGACCCTTCTTGGGCTTTCGAATCATGTAAAAAGTTTTTGTATCAAGTCAAATATTAATTATGTGTCCTCCATATCTTGTTGGCCTAAGGAAGATAAATTTGGCCTAAGGACCTCCAATTGACCCACTAGAAGCCTATATATTGAAGGAGGTCGAAGTCATTTGAAGCACTTACTCTGAAGGAAGTTTGATATTTCAAGAAGAGATAGAGAAGTGTGAAGTATGTTGCCATGAGGATGAAAGAAGTGCAAGTTTGGGGGAATCCCTAGAGAAGAATAAAATCAATTTTTTGGTGCCAATCTCTCTCTATTTCATGGTCTGGGTTGGGAGATCAAAGTCTCCTAAGATTTCGTTGTTGCTGGAAGCTGCAACCTAGTCGAAGTTACTGGAAGGGGTCGAAGATCTTGGAGGTTGACATGGTGTGGAGGGGAAGTCTGGTCTTGGTCTAGGGTAAAGAGTCTCAAAGAATACTATTGAAAGGAAGAGTTGTCTTGCCTGGGTTTTCCACTCGAGGGGGTTTTTCCCTCGCATGTGCCTATATATTGTGCCTCTTGTTTTGTGATCTTCATACATGTGTAATTGCTTGATGAAAGATAAGATAATAAAGAAGTAAAAGAAGCCAACACAATCACATGTAATTATCAAGAAAGGATAATCAAATCCCTAATATAATATCCTTGATTTTCCCATTAAGACATCATCTTCCTTGAACATAAGGAAATTAGTTAATGACTCAAGACCAAAAGGCATATGGAAAAAGTGAAAGCTCGTCCCCTTACAAACCACTAGTAGGTAATTCCAAATGATGTGGCTTCCCCCTAGTAACATTATGTGGCAATAAACATTATGGATAACATTAAGAAATGGCATGTCCACACTATTTGACCATTTCATCATGTTTGATTTTATCACTTTAAAAAAATAATTATTCCATAAACCTTGTATATAATAAATAATGTCCATAAGTCCAAACTACCAAGTTTTAATTATATTTGTATTAATAAATTTTTCTTCCTTATCAAGGCTCCTTAGTACTTAGATGAGATATAAAATTATGTGTAAGAATAGTGGACACCTTTGAGAAATACATACTTCATGGATAAAGTCTTGATGTAAGAGAATTCTCCATTGCTTATCAACCTAACCAATTGTGCTTTATCCTCAAATAAATTCATTTATATTTAGTTTCCATTTTTATTTGGTGTCACAATTTTATTAGTCCTTTCTGAGGGTATGCATGGATTATAGTGATTGATATGATCATCATGGACATATTAGTATGTTGTTTGACTAATTGATTTTTCATTATCCAGTGTTTAACATAGGAAAGTAATATTTTGGATATATATATATTATATATATATATATATAATATATATATATATATATATATATATATATATATATATATATATATATATATAATATATATATATATATATATAATATATATATTATATATATATATATATATATATATTTATATTATATATATATATATATATATATATATCTATAATAATATAATATAATCTATTATATCAATTCATATTGGTCAATAATGTTTGAGGTCTTATTGGAAGCTTCACGTGTCCTGATTTTACTTTCCACTTGAAAATTTTAGGTTATAATGCATGATACTATTTTCTATTTACAAAACTTTGGTTTATAATTAATGATAAGTTATTTTCCATTAGAAAACTTGGGTTATAATACATATGTTGTTTCCCACTCAAAAACTTTGGGTTATAATACATGATGTTATTTTGTGTTCACAAAATTTGGATTTAAAAAAGTGTAATCCATTGCTTCACCTATCTAATCACAACCACTTCACCATTTGCTTTTTCTCACAATTGCTTCACCATTTTCTTATGCTCGCTACTTTTGCTTCTTAAAGGGATTAGTGTTCATCTTACAACCCTTATATTTGGTGATTTTATAGGTGTAGTGGAGTGCAAGAAGGACCTAAGAATGAAGTGAACCTCTTCATATAAAAAGTAAATCTATTTTGAAATTAACTGAACCTATTCAAAGAAGAAATTAAACTATTTCATAGAAGAATTGGTAACCTTTTTTTCCTAAAAATGTTTCAACAAACATAGGTATATACATATATATGAAGTAAAATAACGTAAAATAGAGGTAGACAGATAGCTTCATTCCAAGAACTGAATAGAACACTATGAATATTGTCAATGAACAATGTCAGCTATGTATATTTTTTATTGTTTGATGCATGTAATTTTTAGTTTATAGCTAGAGAATCAACTAATTAACCAAATTAGTGACTTCTTGAAAATAATATCAGATCAAAGGATGCCTCTATATAAATTCATGCTTAAAAGCTTGAAAAAATGATCCATCAAGTGATTGATTTCCAATCCCAAATGGAACCAATTGCATACTTCCAATGTGGTTAACCCAGAAGTAGGACATAACCACACATGTATAAAATAGAAACCATTATAGCTTGAAAAAATGAGCCATCAATTAACTAGTTTCCAATCCCAAATGGAATTGGTTGCATACTTGCAATGTCGAAACCTATTCCAGAAGTAGGACATAAGACTGTAATAGCCCCTGGTTAAAAGTTCATATAATAAAAGTTAATAAATTAAAAATAAAACCACAGTTAAGGAACATGTATTCCAAGCTGAATGTTGGGCAAAAATATCCTAGTGGGCATCATTGGATGTGTTTATGGCTGAAGGAAATTGGCAAAGGTAATGGAAAAGGCATTAAAAAGGCAAAAAATTATTTATTGGCACATTTATTTATGAAAGTAAAGGAAATTAAGAGAAAAGGAAGGTGAAAGGTCATAGGCTGCATGTGAGGAGGCAAATGAAGGAAAATACTGGAAATTGAAGAAAATGGAGCCCTCATTAATAAAAAGGCTTATGAGGATTTAAGATTTTTCTCAACTTTGGAGCAAGGAAAGGAAAAGCAAGCAAAAGAAGGACAAGGAAAAGAAAGCAAAGCAAAGATCAATAAAGGATGATCAGGATCAAGAAACTTCAGCAGGAATACTTGCAAGTAACAAATTGCATGTGTAATTTCATAACTAGTTTTGACATGAATGGATTTGCATGTTGGTATATGGTTCTATTGCTATCGGTGGCATGGTTGTGTCAGGTCATATTTGTGGTTTTTAGCCTAACCTTTATTTTTTCAAATAGCCACTGTGTGATGGGATTGCTCTCAATTTTGAGCTTTGGAATTTCTGGATGGTTTCAGAATCCAAGGCAGAGGCAGTCTCAGGAAAATTCCCAAAGGCCTAGGAATCCCTTGAACAGTTTTGGCAGGATATAGGGTAAAGCCTGAGGGTGGAGTCTCAGTTTAGGACCTAGTGATCCAACGTGGATTGCAGTAAATCTTGAGAGACTGGTGTCTCGGTTTAGGGCCTAGTGATCTGGTGTGGATTGCAATAAATACTAAGAGACAAGGAGACCAAAAATTCCTCAAGGATAGTGATGGAGTTCGGAGGAATTCCTAGCTAGGTTTGTTTTTGTGATCTAGATGTCAATTTTTGTGAGATCACGGTTTGGTGAGGGTGGAGGTGGTTTAACCTCTAGATTCTCTTGGTTTTTTTTGGATTGGTTTATTGATGAGATCCCACATTCATGCTTAGAATATGGCATGGGGTGACTAGCTGAAAGAAACATTTGGTTCAACCATGTCTACGGTTGAGTGGTACGTGGAAGTCCTGAACCTAGTCGACTTTGCCTATGTTTAATAAAATCTAAGTTCTCTTGATTTTGTACTCGTTAATATGTGGCTTTAATGGTTGTTATCTCATTGTTATTTACATGGTTTAATGTTGATTATAAGGATGGTTATATGATTGGTTATTGTCATGGTTATTTCATGTATTTAATTGTAACTTAAAGGATAATGGATGCAAGACCTAATTGATGTCAAAAGAGTTAAGGGAAGAGGGTGGTGATCCTTCTTGTCAATTCTCATATGAATTATCAATCATTTATTCTCTGTCTTGTATTCATTTCCTATAGATTGCATTGATGCCAAGTGTTTGACAGAATGCCAGTCCTTGTTAGGGATTGCCAGGCCTAGTCCTAGAGTCAGTTTTGATTTGTAAATCTTGTTATAATGTAATTTATGGATTTTGAAAGCTACAGGGGTTTTTGGGCAATCTCCTAGGCTCTGGGCCTGAAAAAATGGCTCAAATCCCGAGGACACAGGCAAAGTATTGGTCAAAAAAGTCCCTGGATGCTAGCATACCATGTTGTGGGAGCATCTGAAGCTCTCTAGACACATGCATGCCCATATCAAGGGAATTTCCAAGAGTTTATTGGTTTAAAAAACTTAGTGAGACCCAGTGGATGGTTACCTGAGAGGTGCAGATGGCTCTTGGGAGTCATGTTGCTGATGTGGAAGGTCTGTATGGTATGTTTGTGTCAGTTCCACTTCCTTAAGGTGACTTAGGAGGTCGAATCATATCATAGTAAATTATTGTCACATGTTTACCATAGTTGGTCAGTTACTTCAGTAGATGTGGGAGGAGGGTTTTACAGAGTGGTATCAGAGCATGGTTCACCCCTTAGATGGGATGGGCGGCATGTTGGTCATTCATTCATATCATTTGCATAGGTGTTCCTTATGCTTGTAGTCCATGTGCTTGTTGCATTTTTACGGTGTTGATCATGGTTGTAGTGAGATCACCATGTGAAGGTTGATGGTGTTGTTGTGGGACGTGTTGTCATGAGTGTATGGTTGTATATGCATTTGTTATGCATGTTGGTTTCTATATGTTGTTATGCATGCATTGTCATGGTTATGGTTATACATGTATGGTAGGTAGGACATGTATTTCAAAGTCGTTGTATGGAATTAGTTCATAATGATGATATTGGTATGCTATGATGCTAATGTGTTGGATGAGATAAAGTAGGAGATGTAGACCATCAAAGTGAAGTTACAACATTAGACCTCGAGGCAAGAGCATGTCGTCCTACAAGTTGTATGTTGGGCATGCATGTATGTAGGTTAAGGACAATCATATGCATTATGGTTATGTGTATTCCTTCCATTCTACAGATGTTATCGTTACATACATGATAGATGCTAGCTAATTAGTGCAGTCATATGAACATGTGTCAGATAGTCATGAATGATAGTAACCTATGGTGGTATGCATTGCTATTATTGTTTTAGGTTAAATAAATTGATGATTATGTTATATGTTGTTGATGAGTATGTTATAGGTTAACTTTTTGTTGCTATATGATAGTTAGCTTGATGATTACGTTCTATGTTGTTGATAAGCATGATATATAACTTCTTGTTGTTATATGCTAGTAAATTGATGATTAGGGTTATTGCATTAAGATCTTGATGTTATTTGTATCATGCTAGGTTGGATTTTTCTATGAAAATGGTTAGGGTTATGACATCCAGGTATGAGTTAATATGATGAGTTATTATGTCATACTAATCTAGACTGACTATGCAGATGTGATTATTATGTATGAATGATAATTGTTTATGAATTTATGATGTGAACATGTTAGCTAGTGACTATTATGGATATCATGACTTATTTATGTTTGAGTTGATATGTTGTGAAGTTATATCATGCTAATCTAGATTGATTGTGCAGACAAGATAACCTCCCCTGAGATGCATTAAGGTATGAGTTTTCTTATGTTGTCTATTTGATGTTTGAATATTTGACTATGTCATTTATTTGGTGTTTGAGTGTTTGGTGTCTATTATGTTGTTTATCTCTTGTCTGGATGTTGATTAATTGAATGATATGAGTGTGTGTTTATAAGATTTCTTATCAAAATGATCTTGTTTTAAGATGGTTGTACTAATACATATGTGTCGAAACAACTTATATGTACTTGAGTGTAAGCAGGTGATAGTGGTAGCATTATGTATTATGACTAATGAATGTGAGTTAACTATTGAGTATGACATGGTTGTTAGACTTGGTAAAGGTTGATTTAAAATTAATATACATGATGCCTTGATCTTTGAAACGTGATATTGACATGTGTGAGCAGTTGCTGGGAAACATGCTTGCAATTATCTTGACAAGATAATAGTTGGTGTGTTTAAATAACTAATAGCTGGGTGATGTGACAGTGCATAGTGAGACTCAATTGCAGCAAGGAAGAGGTAAAATAAAGGAATTGGGTGAAAATTCCTTTGGCTATGTTTGGAAATCGTAATTCCAAACAAATGTGCATACAAGAAATCTTCTTATCCTTGAATTTGTCTAAAATTATGAGGATATGTGTTATATTCATAAATATTTTTTTGATAGGTATAACGGTTGGTTCTAGTTATGGCTAGATTCATCAAAGGATTGGAGTCCCTTGAGAGATGGTGTGGATGTGTTTAGTTGAAAGAAACGTGCTTGGTATAACAAGGTAAGCGAATCAGTATATTGTTTTGTTTACTTATGCACTGATAGTTATGTGTTTATGGCACTATGATGTAGGGGATTTCATGGCAAAAGAGATTGCCATGAAATCTTGAAGAAGGATTGGGGTTGAGTTTTCCTTAGGAACATGGGATTGAGTCATAGTGTCTATTGTTAGTCTTGTGATTTCGGTATTTTGTGATTTGTATTGGCTTGATTTGCAGGTTTTTTATGTATGGTGCAAGGCCTTGCCACTTTGTTTGTGGTGTCATATTGTTATTGATTTTCCTGGTTTTCTTCTTTTTTGTTTCTTGCCTTTTCTTTTATGTTTTGAGTCGTGCGAATTAATTTGGGAAAGAGGAAGGTTAATGGATTTTGGGGAGAGTTGTGTGGTACCCAATAGGTGATGTAAGGCTTGGATGAAGTCGGTGCATGTTAATGGCAACTGAAGGCAATCATATGACAACTTGTTGGATTGGTTGGGTCCATTAAGGTAAATGGACGGTGATTTGACAATCATAAGAAAGGTAACATGAAAGGTAAATTGAATGAATGTGAGGCATTTGATTCCTTGGCTATGTTGGGAATGGTTGTTCTCAATGTTTTGCATGATGTTCATAGATAAAGGGAGTTCTCTTAACCTTGACTTTATGATATCTAGTAATTATGCTGTGATCATGATTATGTTGATGTCTATATATGTATACATGTATTTATGTATTTATGTCATGTCTGGCAGGGTCATCATGGATTATGATTGTTAATGATAATATTTATATGTCTATATATGTGCATATGTATGTTGTTGTATGACAGGGTCATTAAGAATCATTCTTGTGGAGGAATGATTTCTTACGCAGGTGAATAACATGAAGAGGTTCCTAGTTTATGAAGAATCAAGTGGGAAGAGTAGTCATGGAAAATATATGAGGTCAGTATCATGTGGTTATGAGTTGATATTATGTGATTATATTATGTCTATGTTATGGAAAGGTTATATCAAGGGATACATTAGTGAAATGAAAGCAATGTGGTCTGCAGCATGCTGGGACAAGCATAGATAAGACACTAGAAGCAAGGTTGCTTGGTAGAGACAATGTGGTTTTGGATGTGTGGTACTATTGTTGTGCATATGTTGTATATGTTGTACATGTTGCATCTGTGATGTTGTGTGCATGCAGTGTTGTATATATATAGTGTGTGTACGTGTTGTTTATGCAATGTTATGTACAAAATGGCACAAATAGTGTTGTGAAAATATTACATATGCAATACTGGGTATAAATGGTGTTATGTACATGTTGGATATGCAGTGTTGTGTACATATTGTAATGTGTGCATGGTGGATATGCGGTGTTGTGTGCATGTTGGATATGCAGTGTTCTATACATACGGTGCTTTGTACATGTTTTATATGCAGTGCTATGTACATATGGTGTTGTGTGCATTTTGTACATGTGGTGCTATGTAAATATGGTGTTGTGTGCATGATTGTACAAGTGGTGTTGTGAGCATGTGGTGTTGTGTACATGTTGTACCTGTGGTGTTGTGTACATGTTGTACCTGTGGTGTTGTGTACATGCTGTGCATGTGATGATGTGTTCATGTGGTGTCATGTACATGTTGTGCATGTGGTACTGTGTACATGTGGTATTGTGTACATGTTGTATAGGTGGTGTGGTGTACATGTGGTGTTGTGTATGCATTGTGCAAGTGGTTCCATGTACATGTGATGTTGTGCACATGTTGTGTAGGTGTTGTTGCATATAAGTGGTACTATGTACATGTTGTACATATGGTACTGGTGTGCATGTGGTATTGTGTGCATGTCGTGCATGTTGTGTTGCGGCCATGTGGTACTACGTATGTGCATTGTGTAGTCGTAGCATCGTGACATGTGTATCCATTGTATTGTACATTGTGTACATATATGTATTGTAGTGTACATCGGTTGTAAGTGTATGTATTGAGTGGTGGCGTACACCAGATGTAGGTGTATGTATTGTGTTGTGTTGTACATTGGGTGCAGGCATATGTGTTGTATGTTAGGTGTAGGTGCATGTATTGCATGGTGTTATATGTCGTGTGTGGTTGTATGTGTGGAATGTACACTATGTGTATGTGTACATGGTTGAGGAGAAGGAATTGGGTGTTTTTTGGGTGTGGAAACCGATTTAGTGTGCGTATGGAATAAGGACAAAGGTAGAAGCTAAGGTTTGATTAAAGTATAAGTATCAACATTTTATTTTAGTTTTATTATGCATGTGATCTATTATTCTGGTTTCTGATGGTTACATGTGATTTATGATTTTGATCTATGATGGTTGTGTTTTGAGCTAACTTGATGTGATATGTTTATACATGATGATTTGGTCAAAGATGCTAGTTTGACTTGTTGTGATAAGAAGTAAACAGGATTGCAAGTGTACCTTGTTGATGGGCCACCAATGAGGTATTATTTGAAGTTATTTCAATTTATTTTGAATCTAATGGAAATTATGTGCTTGGTATATGAAGCACGAAAATGCCTAGGTTTGGTGGTTAAGATCAACTACAAGAATTAGCAGCAACAGTGAAAGGAATTGGAATAGGAAATAATATATGTTGGTAAAGCACTTTGGGAGTAGGTCCATTTGGACACTAGTACCTATTAGTGTCAATTGATTTCCATGAGCATGCTACGACCGATATGATGGTTTTGATGTAGGTATATTCCTTGGTTGTTAACCTTATGATGCAAGGAACACTTGCCAATGGATGGATCACACGAGATAGGGAATGTTAGGAACTTGGAAGGTGAGTGACTGCATGGAAGGGGGTGACCGGATTTCCCGAGGGACTATGTGGCAGAGAAGGGAAGGTCGGGGATATATTTATTTTGGTCATTAAGATTGACATGTGGAATAAAATGAACATTGGGAGTGTGCCCTAGAACAATGAGTTGTTAACTTTTCACTTAGAGGATAAGTGGCGCAAGATTGTAGCCTTGGATATTAGATGCAACTTTGAGTTTGGTAATGGATTTTGAACTTCCTAGGAAGGAGGTGAATCTTGATACTACTTTTGAGGGTGGAGGTATGAGCCTCTGGATTCCATTGTTCCAGATGCAGGCATCGTATTCTTTTATTTGTTGGTTTAGCAAACGTACATATGTGCCATGATGTCTTCCTTTAGAGTAGGTCATTCATTGTAAAAACTACAACGAGCTAAGTTATAAAGCTCCATGGGTAGTATATTTGATTTTCAGAGGTTTTGTTGAGGCCTTGGTGTGGTTTAACACTGAGGAAAATGTTCCCCAAGGGGGAGGGGCCTGTAACGACCCTTGGTTAAAATTTCATGTAATAAAAGTTAATAAAGGAAAAATAAGACCACTATTAAGGGACACATATTCCAAGTTGAATGTTGGCCAAAGATATCCTAGTGGGTGTCATTGGATATGTTTATGTCTAAAGGAAATTGGCAAAGGCAATGGCAAAGACATTAAAAAGGCATAAAGGTATTTTGGCACATTTATTTATGAAAATAAAGGAAATTAAGAGCAAAGGAAGGTGAAAGGTCACAGGTTGCATGTGAGGAGGAAAATGAAGGAAAATAATGGAAATTGAAGAAAATAGATGCCTCATTGATAAAAAGGCTTATGTAATATTGTGCTCAGCTTTGGAGTAAAGAAAGGAAAAAAAAGCAAAGGAAGGACAAGCAAATGAAAGGAAAGAAAAGATCAAGCAAGGAAGAGCAGGATCAAGCAACTTCAGCAGGAATACTTGCATGTAACATATTGCATGTGTGATTTCCCAGCTGGTTTTAACATGCATGGATTTGCATGTTTGTATATGGTTCTCTTTTTGTCAATGGCATGGTTTTTCCAGGTCTTGAAAGTGGTTTTCAGCCTAGCCTTTCCTTTTCTAGATAGCAATGGTGTGATGGGATTGTTTCTTGGTTTTGAGCTTTGGAATTTCCAGATGGTTTCAAAATACGGGGCAGAGGTGGTCTTAGGAAAATTCCCAAAGGCCTAGGAATTCCTTGACCGGTTTAGCAAGATACATGGTGAAGCCTTAGAGTGGAGTCTCAGTTTAGGGCCTCATGATCCGGTGTGGATTTTAATAAATCCTGAGAGACTGGTGTCTCAGTTTTAGGTCTATTGATCTAGTGTGGATTGTGATAAGGCCTGAGAGACAAGGAGATGGAAAATTACCCAAGGATAGTGATGGAGTCTTGAGGCATTCCTAGCTCGGTTTCGTTTTATGATCTTGGTGTTGGTTTTTGTGAGATCACGAATTTGCGAGGGTGGAGGTGGTTATCCTCTAGATTCAATTGGTTTTTTTTGGATTGGTTTAACCATGAGATCCCACATTCATGCTTAGAATATGGCATGGAGGTAATTGGCTGAAAGAAAGATTTGATTCAACCATGTATATGGTCGTGTGGTACGTGGAAATCCTGAATCTGGTGAAATTTGCCTATGTTTAATAAAAGTTAAGTTCTCTTTCTTTTTTACTCATTGATATATGTATTTAATGGTTGTTATCTCATTTTTATTTACATGGTTTAATGTTGTTTATAAGCATGGTTATATGACTAGTTATTGTCATGGTTATTTCATGTATTTAGTTGTAACTTAAAGGATAATGGATGCAAGACCTAATTGATGTCAAAACAATTAAGGGAAGAGGGAGGTGATCCTTCTTTTCAAGTCTCATATGAGTTATCAGTCATTTATTCTCTGTCTTGTATTCATTTCTCGTAGATTGCATTGATGCCAAGTGTTTGGCAGAATTTCAATCATGGTTGGGGATGGTCAAACTTAGTCCTAGAATCAGTTTTCATTTGTAAGTATTGTCATAATGTAATTTATGGATTTTGAAAGATATAGGGGTTTATGGGCAGTGTCCTAGGCTCTAGGCCTGAAAAAAGTGGCTCAAATCCCAAGGACATAGGTACAGTATTGGGAAGAAAAGTCCCTAGACACTGGCATGCCATGTTGTGGGAGCATCCAAAGCTCTCTGGATGCATTCATGCCCATATCAAGGGAGAATTCAGGAGTTTAATGGTTTAAAAAACTCAGTGGGACCTAGCAGTTAGTTACCTGAGAGGTGGGGATGCTTCATGTGAGTCATGTTGTTGATGTCAAAGGTTTGTATGGTGTGTTTCCATCGGTTCCACTTCCTAAAGATGACCTAGGATGTCGAATCGTATCATAGTAACTTCTTGTCACATGTTTATGCTAGTTGGTCGGTTACTTGGGTAGATGTGGGAGGAGGGTGTTACAAAGACACAACCAGACCTATACATAATAGAACATTTTTTCTTGTTCATTAAAATGAATTTATTTAATTCCAAAGTTGACATCAGTTTCCTTCATATTATCCCTTGTTTGGGAGGAACTTATGGAAAAATTAGGGAAGGACCTCCAAGATTTGATATTTTGTTTTTTTATCAATGGGGACATTAAATGTAATACATTATTCCAATAGAAGAATCAACCTTATAGCATTGATAGATAGGAAATTCTTTTATCAACAACAAAATTATCATTCCTACAAGAAGAAGACTCTTTAGATAAAGGGGCAATTCAACTAAAAGAAATATAGCCATCCTGCTTCAAAACTTGTTAGAATCCAAGTTCCTCATTAGTATTAGTGAATTATGACTAAGTTGAATAGGTTTGAGAGATTATTTAAACTAAATCCTCTACGAAGCACTTTGATTTCAATAATTATTATTCTTGACAGAAATTGAGGTGCCAAAAAAAATTGAATTTTTGTTAATGTGTAAAGGAAAATAAAATGTATAAAGGAATATGAAGTGTTATATTTTCTTATGCATATAACCAGATAAACACATTGAGTGGCCTAACCATGTCAATTATACACATTTTCCAGCTAATCGTACTACACTATAAAATTCATGACATTATAACAAAATAATTAATCGAATTACAGAGTTATTTTCCATCTACATTAGTTTAAACACCAAATGCAAACAAGGAGGCTATTGTTTGAGAATTTTGATAATAAAAAAATACAAACTTTATGGGATTGAGTCTAGAAATTGTCTTTCTTGGACCATAATAAAATCCATCAAATACATCTTAGGGGAGAGATTTAATTGGTTAATTCAAAGTTTGTGAAATAGTTGAAATAAGGTAGACCCAAGTTCAAATCCCCCTATAGTGAGATTGGTTTACGTCAAGGATGACAGGGTGTAAACCCCCAAAGATTTACTAGTAGTTACGTGTTAGGCGGGTTGTTGTTTTCCTCTAGGATAAAAAAAAAAAATAAATAATAATAAATAATAAAAATAAAATAAAATAAATAAATAAATTCCATCAAAACATCCTTGAAGGATGCAAGGCCTCTTACAACATCCCTTTGAGAAATTGTTTTTCAGATTCTATTAACAAGTTGTGGAATTTGTATCTAAATTATTGTGAGGTGACATATAAACATAACACAAGAGGTATAATTGTAGTGTGAAGAATCCTTTTTAGTATATTTCAAAAGAATCAAATCCTTTCTAATTAAGAAATCAATGACTTTGGAAGATACATGACCTTAATTATTGGAGTTGAATCTAATTTTAGTGAAAGTACTATGGTGGGATCATAAAAAGAAAAGAGTTATTGGGAGTTGGAATTATACTCATTTAACTGCCTGCATGCTTGGCAAGATTCCTATAAACATTGTACACAAGCTTACCAACAAAATCTCTCACTTTTTTTATTTGATTATCAGTTTGGAAAGCATACCTGAAAGAGAAGTAGACTTGTATAGAATGGTAGTTGTATCTTCCATAGATGGAACCCTAGTTGTATCTTTAACAAACCAAATTTTGGAGTTAAATTTATCCTTTCAAAACACATCACTTTCACATGGCCCAAACAGTGTAGGAATTTCATATCTAAAGCATCCAAATTAATGGTTTCTACAACTCTAATGCATGTTTTTATCATTTTAACAAAAAATGTTGATGGGTAGAAAAAAATGGTTTTATTTGATGGACAAATCACCTTGTGATTGGTATTTTTCCTATCAAATTCCATCCCTAGACCCTGGTATCATAGAGTTAATTTGGAATCCTTCCCACTTTTCTTATTATGTGTGTGTTTGTGACATGCTTGTAGGTGTGTTTTTGAAATGAAAATATCTAGAAATATAGTCATAAATGAAATATAACCCAACTAATATTTGAAAAATTTTAAGGTTGTTCATAATTAATGCAAACCGTAAGTGTGGTTCTTATAGCTAGAGCTCACACCCATCGACTAAAAAATAAAGATATCCGAGATCAAACACCATTCCCCCCCCCCCCTCCACCCCCCCACCAATGGACTAAACCAATGCATGTTTGTGAGATCAAAACCCCCCCGCCAGAAATGACTAAATTGCAAGATTCATAATCAAACACCCCCACCATCCACCCCCCCCCCCCACTTATGGACTAAAAGATGAAAATATATGGGATCAAATACCCCCTCCTATCAATGCACTAAAAATATATAGAGAAAGGGATTAAATTGCCTGCCCCAACCCCCTCGCCCCCCCCCACCCCTAAGGACTAAAAGATTAAAAGATATGGGAAAATTACCTCCTTCTATCAATGCACTAAATATAGAGAAATGGGATTAAATATGCCCCCACCACCCCACCCCACAACCCCCCCCCCCCACACATCTCCAAGAATGAAAATGATGCCAAGTGCAAGTCTTGGTTTATTTTGATTGCAACAAAATCCCCTCCATCATTAAACAACTTAAAACAACAATTAGTTACTATAACCATCATTTCCAAAGAAAAATTCAAACTATCAACTGAACAAATATACAAAATGGATTCTATGAATTGAAGAATAATTGTAAGTTGTTATAAGCAACATTTCCCAAAAAAAATGCAAACTATCAACTAAAAAACTATACATAATGGATTCAAAGAACCAAATAATAATTATTAGTTATCTTAAGCAACATTTGTAGAAAAATATGCAAATTATCAACCACAAAAACATATAAATGAATGTTAAAAACCAATTGTTCAAAATTTTGATAGTAAATAAAATTTGGTTGATGATTTTGTTGTGAAAAAACATAGAGTACAAAGAATTACCTGGTCCATTATTATATTCATAAGCGTGGCACCTTTGTCAAGCACTTTCATGGCCACGCTCTCTTTAGTCTCCATATTCTATGGGAATTTCGCCTTCATGAAAGTACCCTCAACTCAACTATTCCTTCCATCATAAATAATTGTACCACATTAATGAATGGTTGAAAACTCCCATTTCATTCCACTTCACATAACAATGTGAACTATTCAAGTTTCAAAGAGAAAAAAAAATTAGTAGGATTCCACACATACATTATGATCCTACTTCCGGCAACACCATCCATGCCATAAACTTTCTTGCTCCTGACCCCTGAAAATTTAACACATGTTTGCTCAACATAATATATTAGAGAACATTGGAAGTATATATGTTAAGAATCTTCCCAAATTTCATTGTCTTCCCTTGTCGCTTATGTTTTAGAATAGATTTGATCAATGTCCAAACCTTTTCCTCTTGAAAATTAGTATCAACCCCATCATTGAACAAAAGGAAATAATCAGATTCAATATTTCTAAGAAGCTTACAAGCTTTAGATAAGGAAATCAACAATTGACTATGTATGATTAACTAGAATTATACTCCTCTAACATGGCATCTATCCAAACTTGCTAGTCAACTATCTCCTAAAACTTGGAAGTCTCAAAATCAATATGTTAGGTCGCTATACTACTAGTGTAACCCCTTGTTATCCTTAGTACAACCTCCTTCCTATATATAGGATTCTAAGGGGTCATAATGTAATCAGAGCCGACATAACAATAATAATGTAAGGGAACAACAATAAAAATAGTGGGCTTCTATGGGGCATAATAATAACAATATGGGGACTACATGGGCACAACGATATAATAAGGGGGTTGCACTAATAGTATAGGGACCTAACACAATAATTCTCATAAGTTCCACATAGTTTCAGAACTTCCTTATAGGTCTACTCACTTTGAATGCACTCTCAGGAGCCTCCACATGCTCTTAAGCATACCTCAAACCATCAAGGTCTCCTGACATAAATAGTAAGAGGCGTCACTAACTGCTCCTCCCCACTTGATGTATGGCTCCTTAAATTTGAAGCAGTTGATGATCGTTTCTCGTCCTTTAAAGCCTTTTTCTTCTCATCTCCTATCACTAGAAGTGGCTCATCAGAAATCCTAGATGCCAAGTATTCCTTCTCATCTATCATTGGAAGTGGATCATGAGAATTTATTGATGTTAGGTCCTCCTTGATTTTCAAATCCATATTAACCAATGCCTTCCTCCTCTTTGGAGTGAAAATCCTATATGCTTTTGAAGTCTCATTATACCCCACAAATATTCCCTTGTTTTCTAAGGTTGCAATTTCATCCTCTTCTCCATAGGAACATGGATTTACATTAAACAAACAAAATGTTAAAGTGCCCTATTTATTGCCTCACCCTTGTGAATGGTTTTTCAGAAGTCTTTTCCTCTAATATCCTTGCCATCTCCTATAATGGATAAGTTTTTTCTCTCCACAACCTTGTTCTATTAAGGGTTTCAAAGAATATCATCTACCTCTTCATCCATGTCTCCTTATCGCAATACTTGAATTCATTGGAGATGCACTCTTCCCCATTATATAACCTCAATACCTTGATCCTCCTCTTTGTCTATTTCTCCATTTGGGCTTTTAACTCTTGGAAGCAACTGAATATCTTATTCTTCATCTTCATGAATAAGATCCAAATTTTCCTTGAGTAGTCATCTATGGATGTGACATAGTATAGTGATCCCTATGTTGATGCCAATAACATCATTCCACACACATTTGAATGAACAATATCCAATATTTCCTTGAACCTACTCTCACTGCTTAGAAAAACAACCTTGACACCCTTTCCAAGTGCACACACTTTGTATACACCCCATTGTTCAATTTTGAACTCTAAGAGACTAGTGGAAATCTTCCTTGGAATCAACAATGCTCTATATGCAGGTGTCCCATCATCATATGCCACAAATCATGAAATTTTCCATTATTTTGTACCAAGGCCTGCATTAGTTCCCCTATAACATATAAATATTTCGATCTCTAGTTCGAACAACCTTTGTTGCATCAAGAAAAGCTCTCTTTGGAAATATGAGTACTTGTACCTTTTGAAACATCAGTACAAATCCTCTAGCCTCCATCATTGACCCTAAGAGAAAGTTCCTCCTTAACCCTAGCACTTACAACACCTTCTTAATCTCTAGCAACCCTTCAAAATTGAGTTGGAACATGATAGTTCCAACACCCCTCACTACATCCCTATAACCGTTGCCAAGCTCCACATAGAAATATTAGTATTTCTCTGTCAAATTGTTGAAGGGAACTCGTGTTGTTGTCATGTGGCATGATACACCATTGTCAAAGTACCAAGTACTCATGGTACTGGTGTTGCTAGATAGACAAGATAACAATAAGAAGTCCTCAAATTTCACTACAAATTCATTAAGTTGTACCTTTGTTGATTCTGTCATCTTATGTGGCTTCCCTTTCCCCTTCTTCTGATTTATATATTATGATAGATAAAACCCATTCTTGTGTCAAATGAAGCACTTTATTTTACTCAAGTCTTTCTTCTTGCACCACTATGATATTAATTCCTCACCCTTCTTGCAAAAACCCATCTATTTTCCTTTATTACCCTGATTGAGCAAGGATAGGTTCAAGAATGGAATTCGATGAGAAACGTTTCCTTAAATGGGGTGATTTTCAATTCAAATACAACCAAAAATTTTCCCTACCCATCAAATTTCTTTCTTAAAATGATCAAAACCAGCAGTAGAGTTGTGAAAAACATCAAATTTGATGGGTGTTTTAGATTTTAAATTCCTACCTTAGTTGGGTTCTTCTCCCCACATCCTTGCCAATTGGCCTTAGATTCCTCTTGAGCCTCTTCATAGATGAAATTATCCCAAAGCCTTTCCTAGGTTGGAAGGTGCTCCTGATAATAGATCCCACTTAAAAAATGGTTCCAAGAATTGTTGAACCCATTCAGTGCCACATTCACTAATTATACATCCCCTACTTTCTCCCCAATGGATGCAAAGTGATCCCATATCTAAGTGATCTTCATGAGGTGGGTAGCAATATTTTCCAATCTTGACATCTATATGGGTCTTAACTTGTTCTTTAATATCATCTTGCAATTCACATTATTGCTCTGGAATAAATCCACTATAGCCTTGAACATTCACCTAACTAGTTTTTTTTTTTTTTTTTTCCAAGCGAAGGATAAAGTGATCCTTTACATCTTCCATAGTGATTTGATGAGATTTAATGTCCTTCTTTTCATGGATTGACAATAATGTTGGATCTATTAGTGGTTGAATATCCTAATCAATAATCTCCCAAAGGTCATTCTTTTTCAATAGTAAGGGAATCCTTGCCTTCCACTATAATAAATTTAAAACCACATCCAACCTACCTGAAATACAATATTAGTTGTTCCCATTTCTAGATTTAAACAAATAAAGTGTTGTATGTTAATTCCTTCAAGCACCCACAATAATTCTTTGTTGTCTTTATGTTGTCCAAATCATGAATTCAACCTCTTCCTCTTCAAAGATGCTTTGGTACCATGTTAATTTTCTAATCCTAATAATTGACTAATTTTTTTCTAGTAAATTTTTTATATTAATTTTTAAATTTAAATTTCATCTTTACTCAATAAAAAGTACCATTGACATTTTAACTTGCGAATAAATAAATAAAACAACCAATTTCCACAAAAAAAACACAAATGTTTTTCCTTCAAAATATGTCTTTCATTTAATAACTTCCAAACATACAAGGGTTCCATTACTAGGAATATAGACGACTCATAAGCAATTTAGATAGAACAAAATTATGGGAATAAACCAGCTTCTTGTACAAGCTGCATGATCCCCTCAAATTAAGTATACAACCTGGTCCACAGTATGACCTAATATATGCATCAACCTACTCAATTTGCCACTATATGGCCACAACCTTTACACTTTGATGATCTTCCTTACTGCACATATTGTTCTTTAAGATCACCTTTACTTGTATTTCTTATTGTTTCACACTTGTATTGATCTTAAAAACATCAACATACATACATTTTTTTTTTAGAACACACATGAAAAGAAAGTTTTCAATAAATTTGAATTAGTCATATTGTATGATATGACCACCAACATTACCAAATAAATATAGCTCATATAAAAAGATACGAAACTTATATGGGAATCATAATGCCCTAAAATATTTTTTTCTAACATTTCATTGTCCTTTGAAAAATATACCATTAAATATAGAATAATTAAGGGGTAGCAAGAGTGGGAGGGGTTATCTTTCACCCCAATGAAAATATAGAATTTACCTTCTCCTGGATGCTCATGAAGAGATCAAACAATCACCGATAATCTTATGCTTTATATCAAAGATTGATGCTAGAAAAAAAAAACAAGGGATCAAAAGGATAACTATTTTGAGAGATGTAAATAGGCATTCAAATTTTAATGAAGAAATCACCTACAAAATATATACACTTGAATTTTTTTTTCAAAAAAGTATGGGGGGTACTATCATGATTTGGAAAACATGAAATATATCACATTCTCAGGAAACATAATCACCTAACTGATTTGTTGGCCAATAAGGGGGTTGGTTTATCCCTCAAAGAATTAAGAAGGAAAAACACGAATATAATATGTATTATCCCATGAATAATGAAAATATTCTAAGAGGGAATGGTCCCAAAATTGGATAGTTACAAATGGCAACCTCTCTTTTGTTGTATACAAAATAAATGTCAACTAGAAATGGAAACTATGGATCAAGTTAATTCTTCAAAATTTATGCCTCTCAAAAGTTTACCTACCAAAATTGACCACCATAATCCAAGATGATACCACATCAACCCCCATTACTCAAGGAAAATGGGTTATCCATGTGGTCATGATGAAGAAGACTCAAGTAGAGTCCATATTGTAACTTTAATTTAGGCTAGAAGGAATCAAACCTAGCCACTAGTATGCTATTAGGTTGTGTTATAATTGGGCCACTAGGAAAAAAAAGTAGTTCCATTATTTTCGAGTGCATTTTTGTTCCATGGATGAAGAGATAATTTGAAAGAGATAGGGAGAGAGCACAAACATATTATTTGTGCAATGTAGTAGATCACAGGACATAGGCCTTACATTTTTAAACTCACATCTATTTTCTATTAAGAGAAAGAGAGTAGAGAAATCTCACCTAGCAGGCTATTGAGTTGCTTATAACTGGGCCACTAGGAGGACAACGAAGTTCCATTCTTTCTGAGTGAATTTTGTTTCATGGATGATGAGGGCAGATGAGAGGGATAGGGAGAGAGCACACAAAGATGATTTTTTCAATGTAGTAGCTCATAGGACACATGCCTTCTTTAACCACACATCCATTTTCTATTAAGAGAAAGAGAGAAAAGTGAGCTTACCTTCTAGTTGGGTTTTCTCCTAAAAGGGTTTCCCACTTTATATTTGTGCCAATCACGGTTCATGATTTTCTATTTCATTGTTCTCTATTTTATACAAAATTATAGTTTGCATGCATACACAATAAATAGTAATTTATAGATCCAAATATCTAAAGAGAAATAAACCCTCATAGTGTAGATTTCATATTTTTAATTATTATTTTATCATATTTTTTGTGATGAACTATATAATGAAATATCCATAGTAGTTTATCAATCAAATTGGCATCATAGAATGTTTATTTTTGTATATTATGGATATTTGTAAGGTATCTATATCGATTAATCCAAAAGTCATAAAACCCCAGTCATGGACAACGAATATATGAATAACCCTCGTGATGCTACAGAAGAGAGGTTTTCATGGTTGAAATCACAATTTACAAATATAAATTGTAACATGAATCTCCTCATGGTAGCCTTAAGAAATAAGCTACAATTATTTGGAGAAGATGGGGTTATAACACAAAGGTTGGAATAGAGGGGACATTAGGATATTATAAAGAAACCAAGAACGAGCCAAAGAAAGGACCCAACTAAGATCAACCTAGTTCAAGTGTCGTGAACCATTCACATTCCCTTTTCAAAATGGAAGTGAAGGTTTATATCGAGTAGTATCAAGGTGAGATATTCACTCTAAAGCTAAATCACCAGTTCAACAATTAGAAGTTTATTTCAATGTTAATCATATAGAGGAAGACCATAGGATTTCATTTATGTGGTTGAAATTAGAGAGAAATGGCTTAACTTGGTGGGAAATCCACACCGACACCTTGAGGTTGGAGGTAAATCCTCCAGTGACTAAGTGGGACAACTTTAAAACCTCATAAAGATACAATTTTACTCTATCATGTATGTAGAGGATTAGTTCATTCAGTGGCACTACTTCAAGCAGAAGCATGGGCAGTGTATAGGAGTACACCATAGAATTTAGAAGGTTGACCATGATGTTGGTTATCACCCCAAAGGACCCATATGCACTCCTCAAGTATATGGAGTGTCTATACAACCATTTATGAAATAAAGTAATGTTGTTGAAGTCTAGAATGATGGACAAGGTTCATGTATAGGCACCAGTGGATTGAAGCAAAGGAGCACCAAGACACGTCTAAGGAGGGGGAAGTAAAATACCAATCACATAACTCTTAAATTTTCTATTTGTGCATATGCAACTACATAGATATGAACATATAATTATTATTTTAACATGATTATTTAATATTTAAAGTTATAGGATTCTTGTGAATTTATAAACTTGTGTGACATAAAACTAGTGCAGCCATCTAAATTAAGTGGCTAGTAAAAACCAATAGACATCAATCCATAATAAACATTAAAACACTTACACACACATTGATTATGGGGATAGGATTTGTTATAATATGAAGGTCTAATACTATGGCTTATCAATACCACATGCCCAAAAAACCATAACTCATTTCATATGAGACTTGTTCATATAAGATTTTTTTTAGTTAATCAATTAATTTAAATAGAACAAATGACATAACTACTTTGAAAATAAATTTCAACCTATGATTTCTCTATACTATTATGAATATTCTAGAATATTTTATGGAGTTTAAATCTCTACTATCCACCTGATAATTATTGATAATAAAATTAAAATTATAGAAGCCATAATCCAAACTAAAAATGCC
>APFE030810801.1:95879-117002 GCA_000404065.3 Pinus taeda
TTTTTGACACATGTTGGAGCAAAATCGAGCAATCATGGGCTAAAAGACAGCCAAGCCTGAGGTGAGGATTCGTAGGGGGTTGTCTATGGCATTAAATAACCCTTCCTCGGGATCTTCACCACCAACTCTGAGCTCCAAAGACCACCAAAACCGAATCTAGAAGGTAGCAAAGCAGATTTTAGAAGGGTCTGTCTAACTCACAGTTTGGACAGCCAAATTCCATAGATTTAGGAGGCCGGCTAGGTCCCTCGTGATGTATAAATGTTGAGGCCTCAGCCTTCATAAGGGACTTTTGAAACCATTACGTATTTTGCACCTCAGTGCTGCTAGTTTACTTTGTTCTTTTGTATCCATTTTTGGCATCACTCTTATGATTATTTTTTGGTAATGAGAAGCAATTCGATTTTATATCAAAACTGAGTTTTCCATAGGAGCCATAGCTCTCAGGGTTGGGCCCAACCTGAGAGCCTAGGGCCTCCCTTCTGTACTGTTACTTTTCCTTTATGCATCATTGTTTCCCTTTATGCATTTGAACGTATTTCTGTTAGGAAGATTTAGTTATGTTGCTTGGATAGATCATTGTTTATGAATGGAATCTCTTCAGGTGTTTTGGTAGGATAATAACAGAAAAAGCTTCAAAGAAAAGGGATAACCACACTCTCGGTTTCACCTCATCCTTATTGGATCAAGGGCTGGAATTGAAGAAACGGTGTTTCCCCAACAAAAACACTAGTTTGCTTGACCATGCAATCCTTAGTGTATTGTTTTCCTTTACAGAAGTTAGTTATGGGTTTAGAGCTCTGAAATGTTTCTCTGCATAGTTGATGTACATGGTTTTCTCTCCAATACAGATATTGTTCATTCATGCTTTTGATAGGTAGACTAGATTAGCTCTAGTTTTGATCATTTGCAAGACTTTGTTGATTTGGTTGAAGTACACCGTGTAGGGCATCTCCTCCACTATTTCATCCACCCAAAGCATCATCTAAGCCACCTGTTCCATCCCCTAGCTGAGTTCCTCGTCTCCCATCTGTCCTTTTTCCATGTAACCCTACCTTCTTGCTCAATCATTGCCTTAGCCTTCTTCAAGCCAAGTCAGCCTTCTACACCTTCTCACCACTCCATCCACCAGTCCCTAGGCCACTTTGGACCCCTATCCTACCTCTAGATCTATTCATGCATCTTCCCTCACTCACCCATCCTCTAAAAGCCAATTTTCAAACATCTTGTAGAAATTTCTGAACATCCTGTAGAAATTCCTAAACATCCTGTAGAACCCCTGCAAACTTCTTGTAGAAGCTCACAAATGAGGTTTCTTGATAGCCAAAATTTGTGAAACTCTCTGGAAGGGTGTTAGGGGCTCCTTAGACCCTCTCTGAACCTTCCCAACCTTTTCCAAGCATTTCTCTTCCTTGATCCACCCCTGCATAGTAAAGCACAGTTAAAGCATATGCATGATGAAATTGACAACTTAATCAAAAATACAAAAAGATGTTTTCTTAGGACAAAGGTAGTCTAAACACATGTATTTTACCTTCATAGAAGTAATGGAATCTCTTTCAGTAGTTTTCATTCTCATCTTTGCATCAGTAGGACTAGCTGGTAGAATTAGGGTTTGCGCTTTCCTTCAGTTTTTCAATCTCTTTTCACAAGTAGATTAGCTTCCTTTGAGTTAGCTTTCATCCATCAATTATTCTTCTAAGAGCTCATAGAAGTTGGCTTAAGCCCCTAATGGACTTGTGCCAGCTGACCAAGTGACAGCTGCGGCAAGATCTAGTACTTGTGCATACAACACCGTTGCTTCCAAGTTTGTTATGAACGACCAGGTTGATAAAAGTAAAGAAGGGAGTCCCAAGAGTTGCAGCATTATTGCTGCAATACTGGAGCCCACCACTATGGGAGTGGTCTAAATGCAAGGAGGAGGGTGTGTATACTACCATTTTGAAGTATTTCATGCGGAAGTTCTTGGCTATCATACATATGACAAGGAGCTTTATTCCTTAGTACAACCTATGAAGAATTGGAAACATTATCCAATGGGAAAGGAGACAATAATCCACACAAATCACCAACCACTACAGTACTCCAGGACCAAAGTAAACTAAAATAGACCAATAATTACAAGTGGATGGGGTTTCCATAGTAGTTTCAATTAGTGATCAAGAATAAGAAGGGTAGCACAAACATTTTGATCAACATGCTCTCAAGTCCACCCATGTCAAAGATCACATGTTTGGTAACTCTAATGCACATGGATCCATTCACCCATGATGCATATAGAGAAGCATATGCATAGGATGAGAACTTCAAGAAGTTATTTCAGTAGTTGCAGACCCAGGGTGATGTGCACGATGGTGACAACACTGTTGACTACCATCTCTAGGATGAGTTACTATACAGGCTGGATAAGTTGTGTGTTCCTAAAGGTGAATTATTATAGCTAATTAGAAAGGCTCATACCTCGAAGGTTGTAGGGAATTTCGGTGTGGGAGGAAAGTGGCCAACTTGCAGTGGTATGTGTATTGGTCCAAGATGAAAGAACATGTAGTTAGGTTTGTAAGAGGATGCATGCTTTGTTGTAAAAGCAATCCTAGTAATAGGAAACAAGGTCTTTGTCATCCCTTACTTATACCTAGTTGTCCCTACAAAAGCATTACCATGGATTTTTTTGGAGGTTTACCAACAACTAGGAAGGGACATAACTACATTTTCATGGTAGTCGATAGGTTTAGAAAGATGTGTCTTCTGATGCCCCATAAAAATACCATCACTAGACAAGAAATAGTGAACTTTCTCTTTCTATGGGTCTAGGTGCACTTTGGGATATGAGGGAGAATCATTTCAGAAAAGGACACAATATTTCTCAGTGAATTTTGAACTACCTTGTGGGAGAAGATGGAAATGAAGTTAAAGATATCTCTACATTCCATATATGGACACATGGGCAGAAAGAAGTAGTCCATGAGGCAATGGTGCAACTTTTTAGGGGACACAATCAAAACCATCCAAATACCTGGAACGAAAAATATGGTATATATACAACACTCTTTAACAAATAAATCCACACTTCTACTAGTAAGCCCCCATTTCAAACGTGGTTTGGATATTTTTCACCTTCACCTTTGGATATTGCATATGGGAAGGAAGGAGGAGTGAGGGAGGATCTTACATGGGATTCCTCAAGGGTTGAAAATTTTGTTGAGAAGATCCAAAAAATCCATATACATGTACATGAGACATTGTAGAAATCATAGGAAAAATATAAGGCAAGGAATGATCAACATAGAAGATCAACATATAACAGAGAAGTCGTTCAAGGTGGGAGACAGAGTATGCTTATAGTTGAAGAAGGAGAGGCTACATGGTATTTGTAATAAAGTCAAGGCTCTGTAGTATGGTCCCTTTAAGATACTAGAAATGTTGGGAGATAATTCTTATAGAATCAATATACCCCTGTAAATGTGCATTTACTCAATCGAAAATGTGTAGAATCTGAAACTCTATGAACCTTTCATGATAGATAGATAAGAGGAATAGAGCCAACCTTTTGTAGAGGATTTGGTTCCATATTCACAAGAAGATTTAACAAATGATACAAATTTGCAGAATAAATCTAGTGTTATAATAAAAGGGAATCATGACCATTGGCAAATTGGGTTAATGGTTCAACTTCTAGGAAAATCTAAATGGTACACTCACGAGAAGGTGGAGGAAAATTTTCCTAACCTCATTCAGTAGAAACTTTTAGGGACCAAAACCCTCCAAAAATGGGGATTTGTGATCCTGATTAGACCTTTATTTTGTTTTTCCTTCATCTCAATGGTTTTAGAATGGAAAAAGTTGAGGAATCAACATAACACCATTTTTAGTAGCAGTCCCAATTTGGAAATTTTTGAATCAAAAAATTCAGGATCCATTTTGAGGCCTTAAATGAACAATTTTTATGGTACTAGCCTTACTTTGGACTTAGATTACATAATATAAACATTGATAACTCTACAATGGCATAAACATTGCCTCAATGGGAGATCATAGGAGAAACTTATACCTCATGGAAGTTGACCTATTGAAATTAACCATCATAATTTGAGAGGATGCCACATCGGCCCCCATTACTCATGGAAAAATGGATAGCCATGTAATCATGATGAAGGATACTCTAGAAGAGTCCATATTGTTACTCTAGTTAAGTGTTAAAGGTGTAACACAACCCCTCCTAATCCTCACCATAACATCGATTGAGAGGAGGTGGTTACTATATTGACCCAAGGTCCAAGGTGTTGTTATGGAAGTGGGGTCTAAATATTTTGATCTCTTCAACTCTCTTAAAGCATAATTTTAACATCACCATTACGTTTGTATCATCAAGAATATTATGGTAATATAAAACTTTACTTCAATCTGACCTTTTGATGAAGACATGTGATCATTGCAACTCTCGAAAACTAGAGAGTGTGACATCATTGTCTTAGCCATGTGGTTATACCCCCTTGTCTAACTTCCCAGTGCCACTTGGAAAAATTTTATTAGTTGTCAACCCATTCATGAGTTGGGTTCCATGAGCCGTGCTATGCATCAATATACAAATCATACACATACATATATGTACTTATATTTATGTATGTGTGTGTCTGTGCGTGCCAGTTGAAGGGCATTAACTGTTGGAAAATTTTCCCATCTCCCAGACCCGTTACCCCAACTCCTCTCCCTTTGGGCTTTCACAAACTTCTCCAGGTTTGACCTCTAGGATGACACATTTGTGGGCCTACATAACTCCAATAAACATCTTGTTGGGCTCATGTGTATGCCATTACATCCCGAGCTTGCATCATCCTGCTCATTTTAAAGTGTGTTCCTCTTCATACTTTTGTGGAATAGCCTCCTGGATTAGGCATAGCATGGGGCTACACTTATCTGCATGCAACTTACTTATTATTGATCTATTTTTAACTCCATGCCGATTAAATTGATAACACAGCCCAATCCTTGTCATCCTGAGCATTACCCTGCGCGACATTTTACGAGCTTCTGGGGTGTAGCCTTTAGGATTACGTCATCTTAGGTTTTCTATCTCTCACGTTAAATCTTGACCGCTCATAAGTTGGTGTCACACTTGACTAGGCCTTGCGGTCACATGGGCTAGAAATTTGTCTTAGAACCAACCCTTACTCGGCTCGATAAATCATGTTGCAATCATGGATAAGGTTAAAAAGCTAAGGAAGGGCTATAAGGCTTCTGCCTAGTTTTCCTTATGATCCATCTGTGGACAAGTATAACGATGAAAGCCATGGTGGTTCTACCTAGAACTTGGGCTGTAACGACATGCCAATTCTTGAATCTGATAGTTTTCTCAAGAGAATTCACCCATTCTATATGCAACTTGCATAATGGATCTGAGTGATAATTCTACACACAACCTTGAACCTGGTGATTTTTATAAGAGACCCACCACTTGGATTTCCATTGTTTTGGGTTGAAATAAGTACATTAGTACTCCTTACTAGGCTCAGGAGGATCAGCCAATCTTCCCAATAGAAATTTAAACACATCTCCGTAGCATTGAGAGTCAGGAACACAACATGCGCATTGTATTATCATCAACACAATCCAATCACTAACCCTCTTTAATTTCTCACACATAGATAGAGGCTTATTAAGCCCTTTTGATCAGGAAATCATTACATTTGATATCCTTACAACACACAGGGAATTCCAACCATTCTTGTAACAAGCATATAAGGAACTAAGCATTTCATAGGACATAATCTTCTTAACAAGTGCATCTTGCACTCACAAGGTGCGTTAGCATTCAAGAGTCCCTGCACAAAATCACAAGTACCAATGCATACAAGAAGGACTATTAATCATAACCTTGAATCGTTTGAACTCAAGGAACTAATCATCCCTCATTAAATGATATTAAATTAGGAATATATATACAAACTCATGCATGAATGCATCATTGCAAGGCCACAATACCAATTAGACATGATTTAGAACCCTAAAGCTCACAAGCACAACAAGATCAACCAATGTCCTCACAAATAGTGTTAGAATGAGTATTCGTGTTTTAGTTTCCCTACCTAGGATCACCAATGAAAAATCACAACACATAATACATGCATCAAAACATCATTTCCTTTATATCATAGAGAACCATATGCAATCAAGAAACAAGTGCAACATCAATTTAACATTTCAACTAGAACTCAAGAGCAGGGAAAGCACTTAACCACTTATCTTAATTTAACATGAAAGCTTAGCATTTGAGATTAGGACTAATACTCTCCAGCTGCCCATAGATAGTTTCAACCAAGTCTTACTTTCAAGTGTCACCTCCGAGCCGGATTCCAAAGCTTGAGGTGGGGTGCTTTTGAGGATTTGAACCAATAAATTGTTGAAATAGGATGCCACCAGGCCACACTGTCTTCATCCACTAGCTACCCTTATTATAAATCACAATATCTGGGCATATTACCAGTCATGTCAACATGAAAAGAACTCTAGATTTCTTTGAGGAGAAGAGAATCCACTATAAGGAAGGTTGATTGGTGGTTAAACTATTGATGGTAAAGAAATTAGTCTCCAAGTCATTCATCAGCAATTCAAGCACGAGAGTTTAGCCCACAAGAAATCCTGGTGGTTCTTTCAGTCCTCATGAGCACCAGAGTGAATCCTTCTAATGTAGTAGGTTCTTCAAGCCACCATCTTCTAATGGTTTCTTTAGCCTTACAGACAAACCATGCTCTTTAAACCATTTGCACAACAAGCTTCACTCAAAAGGTTCTTCAGTTGTGTCCCTTTTCCCCAAAATTTCATTCAGTGCTAGAGACCACTTGATCCCTCTATCCACTCTACATTCTCCCATACACAGTAGTACTAAAAATCATGTTCGCTTCCAATCCTCCCCATCTTGTGTGTGTCTAAGAACAATAGGAAGAATGCATGTTTTTCATGAAAAATGGATTTCTTTTTGTTAGCCAATGGATTAACTGCCTTTTTTCTCCCCACAAGTCACACAAAATTCACGTCCTAACAATGCAACTGATGTTGTTCATAAATTTGTGTCACTTTGTTTGCTTGTAGTTTAGGTTGAAGGACACTTGAACCAACCCTTCCCTATTCAGTTGAATTCATTGATCAATCTACAGATTTAATTGATTTCCACCAACCAAGATTGTTGTTTAAAGAGAAACCATTTCTTCAAGAAACCATGTTCCTCAATCAATGGAATCCATGTCCATTTCTTAGTCATTTTAAAGTAATTACAATTATTTACAAAATAATAAAATGTTAATGAGGGGATATCACGAGAGGATTCAAACATAAGCACTAGTCGGTTGTTGGGTTGTGTTATAACTGGACCACTAGGAGGAAAAGGGTTTCCGTTCTTCTTGAGTGCATTTTATTCCATAAAAGAGTGAATTAGTTAAGAGAGATAGGGAGAGAGAAAACATAGAGGAGTTATGCACTGTAGTAGCCCATGGGCCACATGCCTTACTTTTTTGTACTCACAACTATTTTTTATTTAGAGAGAGAGAGCATAGCGACCTCATTTTCTTGCTAGATTTTCTCCTAAAAGTGTTTCCCAAGTTATATCTTATGTAAATCATGGTTTTTTATTTTTTATTTCATTGTTATCTATTTTCTACATAATTGTAGTGTGCATGCATGTGCAATAAACAATAAGCTATAGATCGATAAATTTAAAGAGAAATGAATCCTCATAGTGTAGATTTCAAATTTTTAAGTACAATTGTATCATATCTATTGCGACAAATTGTCCAATGGAATATCAATGACAGTTTAAGGATCATATTGGTATAAGATAAGGTTTCTTTGGGTATATTTTCGATATTTTCAAGTGATCTAAATTAGTTAATCCAAAATACATAAAACCCCAGTCTTGGCCAACGAATCTATGAATAACCCTTGTGATCCTACAAATAAGTGGTTTTTGTACCTGGAAGCACAAGTTGCAGATATAAACCATAATGTGAATCTCCTCAAGGCGACGTTGAATTGTAATCTCTATATATTCACATAATATGGGGGTTCTAATGTAGAGGTATAATCAGAGGGTGAATTAGGAGGAGGGGAAGAAACATAGAATGAATCGAAGAAAGGACCCAAAAATGATCAACCCAGTTTGAGTTTCATGAACCACTCATAGTCCCTGTTCAAAATGGAAGTGAAGATTGATATCAATTCATATCAAGGTAATATCGATACTTTGAAGCTAAATCACTGGTTACACCAATTAGAATTTCTATTTTAGTGTTCATCATATAGAGGAAGAACAAAAAAATTCATTTGTGCTACCGAAATTAGAGGAAAGGTCCACAACCTCAAGGGAAATCCACACGAAAACCTTAATGTTAGAGGGATATCCTCTAATGACTAATTGGGATGACTTTAAAACCCTTATAAAATTACAATTTTACCCTATCGGGGATGTACAGGACCAGTGGATCTAATGGAACTACTTCAGGTAGAATTAGTAGGACAATGTACAAGAGTACACCATAGAATTTAGAAATATGGCCATAATGTTGGTTATCTCCCCAAAGAACCTACATGTACTCCTCAAGTTTATAATGGGTGTACACAACCATGTATAGAAGCAAGTGATGTTGTTCAATCCCATAGTGATGGCCAAGTCATGTGTATAGGCACAACACCTTGAGAAAATAAGCCTAAAGAAAGGGAAATCAAGTGAATCAAATTGATTCATAAATTGTCGTGGACATTCCACTGGAAAATTCATCATAAGAGATCTAATGATATTATACTAAAACTCAAAAAATTATACAATATTACAGTGTATTAAACTTTAAGATCTGTGGATTTAATAGTAATCAGTGCATGCATGAGAATGGAAATTATGTAGAAAATTAGATAATAGAAAATAAGCACACACACACACAAGACACAATATATGCTCTATGGGAAACCCTTTCAAGAGAAAACCCAACTGGAAGGTGAGGTAGCTTCGTTCTCTTTCTTTGTATGGAAATATAGTAGTAGGTACAAAGAAGTAATGCTTGCAACTTGTGGGCTACTACAATGCACAAATCCTCTTTGTGTGCTCTACCTCCTATCTCTCCTGGCAATATTTTCTTAGCTATGGAACAAAATTCTCTTGAAAGAATGGAATGTCTCTTCCTCTTAGTGGCTCAGTTATAACATAGCCCAATAGCCTACTAGTGGTTAATTTTGACAACATCAACTCTTAACTAGATTTATAATATAGACTCTTCTAGAGTCTTTTACATAAAAAATACGTGGCTAGCACCTTTTCCATGAATAATGGGAGCTGACAATGCACCCTCTTGAACTATAGGTGTGAAAACAGGAAGGTCAACTTCTAGGTGGCATAACTTTTGCATACAGACTCTGATTGGCATGCTTCTTACGTCATTGGAAAGGTATCTATGTGTATAATAGCATGAAATTGTGTTTCTTTATAGTGGCAAAGTTTTATCCCCAAAAAATGTCATTTGATACCTCGAAACACTCCCATAAGGTTTTAGACCCATTTTCACCAAACTGGGTCTCGCCGGTAAAAACGGTCTCGTGAGCTTATTCCTCCACTTTTTCCACTCCAAATGCATCGAGATGGATGAAAAAAAATATAATGATCAAATTTGGATCACATCTCCCCATTTTTGGAGGCTTTTGGTACCCAAAATATTCTACTGAATGAGGTGAGGAAAATTTTCCTCCACCTTCTGTCTGGTGTACGATTTAGCTTTGCCTCGAAGATGTCCCTTCAACCAAATCTTCCAAAGGTCATGTTGCCCCTATCTTGAAGTTCTAGACCTCTTCTACAAAATTGTACCTTCTATCAACTCTGCTTGAGCACTTGGTGCCAAATCCTCCACAGAAGGTAGGACCCATTTCTCTTCTTGGTCTAGCATGCAAGGCTCATAGAGTTTCAAATTATCTACATTCACAACTGAGTAAATGTGCATATATGGTGGTAAACTGAGTCGATAGGAATTATCACCCACCTTTTTTAGTATCTTGAAGGGACCATACCTTAGAGCCTTGATTTTCTTACCAGGCCCCTACAGCTTCTCTTTGTTCAACTGTAACCATACTTTGTCTCCCACCTTGAATGATTTTTTTGTTTTGTGTTGATCATGCCTGGCCTTATACTTCTCCTGCGACATCTGTAGTGTTTCTTATACCTGTATATGGATATGCCTAATCTTCTCTATAAATTTTTCAACCCTTAAAGAATCTCTTGTAATATCTTACCTCACTCCTCCTTACTGGCCATATGCAATATCCAAAGGTGAAGGTGGAAAATATCCAAAACAAGTCTCAAATGGGGACTTTCCTGTAGAAGTGTGGACTGCTATGTTATAAGAATGTTGTATATATACCAAATTTCAATCCCAGGTATTTAGATGCTTCATTAGGGGAATTTTGAGGTCTAAAATGGGCATCCTAAGGAAATTTAAAATAATAGTGGAAATAATAAAATAAGATTAGATTACATCATCAAATTTTAGAGGGAAAAAAAGAAAAAACTATTTTTTTAACTTGCATTTTCAACTTATCTCCCTATGGGTTTACTCAAATTTTGAGCGAAAACACTTGTTGGATGCAAAATTTGATTCCTCATCCAAGGAGTACCCATGTTGCATACTTTTGATGGACCCTACTATACAAAAAATGAGAAATACATGAAAAATGTGATTGCATTCACGTTTTTTCATGTATTTCCCATTTTTTGTGTAGTAAGGTCGATCGAAAGTATGCAACATGGGTACTCCTAGGATGAGGAAATAAATTTTGCATCCAAGGAGTACTCCTGCTCAAAATTTGAGTAAAATATTAGGGAGATAAGTTGAAAATACGAGTTGAAAAACTAGTTTTATTATTTTATTATTTTTTAGTCTTTTTACTTTTTTACTCTAAAATTGGTGAATCATCCCCCATGGTTGACATCATCATATTGAATCCTATTGGTTCTTATAAAGGTTATTTTGGTTGTACATTTTTCTTAGGAGACCCATTTTAGACCTCAAAATTCCCCTAATGTCTGGTTGTATCCCCTCAGAAGTTGTACCAACATCATGTTGACTACTTTTGTCAGCCCATCTATCTGTGGATGGAATGTTGTATATCTCTTCAACTTTGTGTCCATCTTCTCGCACAATGTAGTCCAAAATGCACTAATAAATCATGTGTCCCTATCCAAAATGATGCTCCTGGGTATCGCAAAGTGAACCCAGACTTGTCCAAAAAAAAAATTTGTTGCCTCTTGTCCGTTGATAGTATTTTTATAGGGAATCATAACACATATCTTGTTGAACCTTTCAACTACCATGAACAGGTAGTCATGTCCCTTCCTGGTTGTTGGAAAACCTCCCATAAAGTCCATGAAAATTATTTCCTGAGGACAAGTACGTGTAGGTAAGGGATGATATAGACCTTGTTTCCTATTTCTATGCTTTCTGGTGCAACAAAGCATGCATCCTCTTATGAGCCTAGCTACATGCTCTTGCATATTGGGCCATTACACATACCTCTACAAGTTATCCATAGTCTTCTCTACACCAAAGTTCCCTGAAACTTTGGAGGTGTGAGTCTCTCTAATCAACTGCGAACGCTCACCTTCAAATAGCTTATCCAACTTGTAGAGTAACCCATCTTGGATATGGTAGTCAATGGTGTTGTCACGATCATGCACATGACTCTAACTTTGCAACTACTGATACACCTCCTTGAAATCCTCATCTTCTGAATATGTCTCTCTGTATGCATCATGGGTGAATTTCTCCATGTGCATAAGAGTCCCCAAAGTTGTAATCTTTGATGTGAGTGGCATTGAAATCATATTGTCCAAATTTATTTTTCTTCCCTTCTTATACTTGATCACCAAATGAAACTATTGTAAAAACCCCATCCACTTGTAATGTGTGGTTTGTTGTATCTTACTTTGGGCTTGCAAGTAATGTAACGGCTGGTGATCTATGTGGATTATTGTCCACTTTCCCATCAAATAGTGCTTCCACTCCTTCAAATGTTGCACCATGGCATAGAGCTCCTTATCATAGGTAGGGCAGTAAAGAACTACCCCATGAAATACTTTTGAATGGTAGCAAACGGGTGTTCCTCCTTTCATGAAGACACATCCCATAGCATACCCACTCACATTTGTCTCCACTTCAAAGGGTTGCAACAAGTTTGGTAATGCCAGAACTGGCGCTTAACTAATATTCTTATTTAGCTCCTGAAAAGCCTTATTCTAACCTTTTCCCCACTGAAAATTCTTTCCACTTGCTGTTATGGCATGGAGCGGTGATGCTACCATTGAAAATGAGGCTATGAATTTCCTCAGGTACTGTGCTTCCCCAATGAAAATCATGGCCTCATAAAAATTACTAGGAAATGACCATTTCATGATCACCTCCACCTTGGAAGGATCTATCTTCAGCTCTCCTCCACCAATCACATACCCTAGATATACCAAATATTGTTGCGCAAACTCACACTTCTTGAGATTTTCTAGCAGTTGATGCTTCTTCAATGTTTCTAGCACTTGCATAAAATGTGAAATATGATCCTCCCAAGTAGCACTATATACTAGTATATCATCCAGATAGGCAATAAAAAATGAATCTCTAAAATGGTGCATTATATCATTCATTAATATCATAAACCTAGCTAGTGCATTACATATGCCAAATGGCATTACTAATCACTCATATAAACCTTACCTAGTTTTGAAGGAAATCTTCCATGTATCTTTTTCTTTGACTCAAACCTAGTGATATCCAGACTTCAATTCCATCTTGGTGAAATACTTTTCTTGTTGCAACTGATCTAGCATATTGTCTATCCTAGGCAAGGGGTTTTTTTCTTGAGCATGATTTTATTCAATGCCCTGTAATCTATACACATCCACCAAGTCCCATCATTCTTTGGAACAATGATGATGGACGACCCACATGGTGATGTACTTGTTCAAATGAAACCTTGTTTTAGCAGCTATTGCAACTGTTTCTTCACCTCACTTGCTTCTATAACAAACTACCTGTACATCCCAATATTTGTCAATGGGGAATCTAGCAATAGCAGGATCTCATGCTCCACTTCTCTCTTAGGTGGTAACCCTTTAGGTTCTTGGAACACATCCTTGTATTCTTATAAAAGCTCCTCTAAAAAAAAATTATGTTATTAGAACACCCCTCTAGGGATGCCTCACCTCTTATTGATTCCTCTTCAGACAGACTTTCTCTAAAAAATAATAAAGCATACTTCTTGTTGGAACTGATCAATTTCTTGGACTGGTTGGCACTTACCAATGAAATTTTTTACTTTCCTTTGTGTGCATTGATGATCAATGATTTTACATCCTTGATGACCCGGTACTGGTTAGATCTCCTCATGAATATTTCATCACACATGTACATGTATGGACTCCCAAACATGACTCCACATACATCAAGGGGAACCACATCCAAATCTAATTCATCAATAAAAACTAAGCAGTGATAGAAAATCTATTTTTTCATTGGTTTTTTACCTTCAGCTCTACATCCTTATTTACCCATCCTAATGGATATGGGTTTGGATGATCACGAACTTCCAGCCCTGACTTCTTGACCATCTCTGCTGCAATTAGATTCACCTATGATCCTAAGTTAAATAGAGCATCAATATTTTTCTTCTGGACCTGTATCTCTATAAGGAAGAGTTTGGTCATTTCTTTATCTTCCTGTTTCTGAAGGCTACTTAGATTCACCTCCTTCTGCACTGATGTACATATGATATTCTCATCCACATCTGAGTTGCTTTCAACTTGGTTTCTCGAATCAGTGGTCATGAGATTCTTATTCTTATTATCTGTATTCTTGTTCTTTGGGTTTAGCTCTAGATGAAACTTCCAACACTTCTCCTCTGTATGGCCAACAATGTTGCATCGGTTGCAGTGGTTGCTAGGATATTTGCACTGGTGTGTTGTGGGTACCATTTTTTTATCTTTTCCCCCTTTTTGCTTCTTCTTCCCCACCTTAGAAGCTTCATGTTGCTCCTTCTGCTTCAATCCACTTGATTGCGCTCTTTTCAGGCATATGTTCTCTAGGTATTGTTCCTATGCACAAGCCTCATCCACTAGTTCGGGCTTGAACAACATCACTTTCTCATACAGATGGTGGTGCAGAGCCCCCAAATACTTGAGGAGTACATTTGGATTCTTTGGAGAGATACTGAGCATTATCGCCATCTTTCTTAATCTTGTGGTGTACTCATGCACACTTTGGCTTGAAATTTTCTTGAAGTAATGCTAGCAGATCCATTGGTCCTCCACATACCTAATGGGATAAAACTGTGACTTAATGAGGGTTTGAAATCCTCCCACCTAGTCATTGAAGGTTCTCAAACAACATCAGGTTTTTCATGTGGCTCTCTCACCAAGTCAGTGCAAGGCCCTCTAATTTCAACCGTGTGAATGAGATCTTTTGCCCTTCCTCGATCTGATGGATGTTGAAACAAACTTCCAGTTGTTGCAACCAGTTTTTCACCTTCATAGCGTCGATATTTTCATGGTACGGCTTGATATCTACTTTTGCTTCCATATTTAACAGGGATTCATTCACGGCACACGAATTGGGTTGATCTTTTCCTGGTACTCTGTGTCTTCCCAATCTCCCAATCCCCCTTCTAATTTGTCCTCTGCATTTGAACCCCCATCTTCTCCAAATATCCCTAGATTATTTCTTAGGGCTTCCATGAGGAGGTTTACATTGTGGTTTATATTTGCGACTTGTTGTTTGAGCCACGAAAACCTTGTTGAAATTTCTAAGTCTAACACATTAGAAATCCCTAATGCATTATCTAGTTTATTTTCTCCTACATGTTCCTTTTATTAACAAGTTATTTATAAATATAAATACTGCAAATAAACACAAATGCAGCCTTAACTCATGTACAGATCAGCAACTGAAATAATTGAGACAAGCACACAAGGGACATCTTTATTTTTGGACAATCATCCCTAGAAAAACCCAATGCAGGAAAACTGGTGTAGCAGATATGAGGGTTTTATTATTATGTAGTATTTGAATACAACTAGGGTGCCAGAAATGGATCACCCAACAGAGAATGCCCTCGGCAGTAGTACCTCCCCTCGAAGACATATATTGTGGCTCATCAATCACCATATGAACAATCCCATAGCAACAATTGTAGCTCCTTAGATGGACAGTGAAATCTACTCCAAGCTTCTCAGTTGCTTTGCATCACTCTGCAGGGACTGCGACACCCTTCCCGGCTCATCAACACCCAGTCTGCCCCATGAAAATATTTTGGTACTGTCTCTTGGACCTGTGTCTATTCAGCTAGCCTTTATGTAGCTACTAAAGCCTATGCATCAGCCCCTTGGCTCTCTACGTCATCTCTCAAACCCTCTACATCACCCACGTTGACCTCTTTAGCTTCTGCGTAGCTCCCAACTACCTCTGAGTCAGCCTCTCCAGGATTTGCGCTATCTCTCTAGCATTATCTCTATGTCTCTACTATGTATTCCCAACCTCATGTTGAACTACCCCTTACTGCAACAGATCACTAGCTCGATTCTCTCAGCAAAACCCTACTCCAGAAAATTGAACTGACTGATAAATTCTTGGTGTATCTCCAACTAACCCTCAAGCCTCCTCTTATACTTTTCCTGTTGAGACGTTAATGACTGAGATTAAGTCCCTAATCAATGGCTAAGATTAGATTTGGATTGATCCATATCATTTAGAATATTCTCACCTAGTTTTATATTAATACCCATTAATATTTTAATTTTCCTAAGTTTAGACTTAGGAACCCCATTAAAAATATTAATTATTTTAATATCTCTCTAACCGGGTGGAATTTCCCCAAAACATTTCTGGGTCTTGGAGATATTATGTGCCTTATCCTCTCCACCAATTTTAATGGCAAGATAACATTCTATGCCACAACAAATCAAAAAACATCACCTATGCTAAAACACGAGGTTTGTTTACAAATTCGTCAGCCACGATTAGGGTTTTACAATTTTTGACCCCACCAACCTAGATCCACTGAAAATATATTCAAATACCCAAAGAAACCTTCTCTAATAACAAATGATCCATAAACTACAGTGGATATTCCATTGGACAGTTCGTCACAACAAATATAATAATATTATATTAAAACTCTGAAAATTCTACACTATTATTGTTTGTTAAAATTTAAGATATGTGGATTTAACTATAATTAGTGAATGCATGAGAATGGAAGTTATGCAGAAAAATAGAGAACAAAAAAATAATCACACACACACACACACACACAAGACATAAGATATGCTCTCTGGGAAACCCTTTCAGTAGAAAACCCACTTGGATGGTGAGGTTGCTTCGCTCTCTTTGTTTGTCTTCAAATATGGCTGCATGTACAAAAAATAATGTCAGTGGCTTGTGGGATGCTACAGTGCACATATCCTCTTCGTGTGCTATACCCCTTATCTCTGATGGTTATTGATGCTCAACTATGGAACAAAATTCTCTCAAAACAATGGAATGCCTCTTCCTTTTAGTGGCCCGATTATAACACAACCTGATAGCCTACTAGTGATTAATTTTGACTAAATCAAACCTTAAGTAGAGGTACAATATAGATTCTTCTAGAGTATTTTGCATTAAAAACACGTGACTAACCCCATTTCCATGAATAATGGAGCTAAGGCGGCATCCTCCCAAATTGTAGGTGTGAAAACAGGAAGGTCAACTTCTGAGTGGCATAACTTTTTCATACCGAATCTAATTGACGTGCATCTTATGTCGTTGGAAATTTTTTGTGTGTATAATAGCATGAAAAGGTGTGGCACTAAAGTGACAAAGTTTTACCCCCAAAAATGTCATGTGATGCCTCAAAATGCTCCCGGAAGGTTTCAAACCTTGTTTCACCAAACTGGGTCTCGCCAATAAAAATGGTCCTGTGAGCTGATTCCTCCACTTTTTCCACTCCAAATGAATCGAGAAGGATGGAAAACAATATAATGAACCAATTTGGATCACAAAATAGAAGGATCACTAGGATTCTTCTAAGGAGGGGAAGAAGTAGTGGAAAGCGGAAAAAGATAAGATGGCAACCAAAGCACAACAACGCAAAGGCCTTGACAACCACTATAACATTAACGATCGTACAGAGGATAAGTATTGAAAGTTACATCTATAGCTTAAATCAAAGAAAAAAGGAAGGATAATAAGAAGAAGAATTTTAAGGCTACTTATTTGAGAAACTAGGTTGAAAGTAACTTAGACGTTGATCAGAAGATCACCTATACATCAATGGAGAAGGAGGAAAATCTAAGTACATTTTAGCATCATGAATAGAATGAAAAAACTAGGCTCTGCCATATAAGGATACATTATAAAAAGACCAATAATTATGCTTGTTTGACTCAGGATCACAAACAAATCTCATTGCAGTAGAGCTTGTAAACAAATTTAGAATGGATATTGTGATCATCCAGGCCCATATCCACTGGGTTAGGTAACTAATGTAACAAAATACAGGCAACCAAATAGTGCTAAATTACATGTGCTATAAGTGTTGATTTTATTGACGAAGTAAAACTAGTAGTTCCCCTTGATGTAAGTGAAGTGGTGTTTGGAAGTCTCTACATGCACATATAGGATGCAATATTCATGTGAAGAGCCAATCAATATTGGCTCATCAAGGATGGAAAATCATTCACCACCAACATGCACAAAGGAAAGTCAAAAAAATTTCTAGTAAGTGTCAGCAAAGACAAGAAACTAATTAATTTTAGCAAGAAGTATGCATTATTATTTTTAAGAGAAAATCAGTATGTAGAAGAGTCAATCACAGCAAAGGAATCCCTAGAGGGTTTTAATAAGAAACAAAAACAACAAGTTGAAGAGTTGTTAAAGCATATAGGGATGTGTTCCAGGATCCTAAAGGTTATAACCTAAGAGGGAAGTAGAACACGAGATTCAACTGATTCCAGACTCCTCATTGCCAAAAAATGGGTTGTACAGGAAGTCATTTATAAAAGCAAGTGAGGTGAAGAAACATTTGCAACAAGTACTAAATCAAGGTGAAATTCAACCATGTGTATCACCCATCATCAATGTGCCAAATAAGGATGTGACTTAATGAATGTGTATATATTACACGGTGTTGAAAAAAATTAAGGTCAAGAATAGGTACCCCCTTCCTGTAATAGATTATTTTCTAGGTCAATTATAGTAAGTGAAATACTTCACCAAGATGGACTTAAAGTCTAGATATAACCAGGTTTTAGTTAGAGAAGAAGGTACCTGGAAGACTACCTTCAAAATGGGAAAGCTTTGTATGAGTGGTTAGTTATCCAATTCTTCCTATGTAATGCACCAACTACCATTATAAGATTAATAAATGATATAATACATCCTTTTATATAGTCATTTGTTATTGTCTTTTTGGATGATATACAAGTATACATTGTTTTCTTTGGAGGAGTACATATTACATTTGACGCAGGTGCTAGAGATATTAAATAAGCACCAGCTACTAGAAAATATCATGAAGTGTGAGTTTTCATAACAGTATTTGGTGTATATAGGGTACGTGATAGGTGGACAGATGAAAATAGATCCTACTAATATGGAGGCCACCATGAAATATAAAATTACTACTAATGTTTATGATGTTAGAAGTTTCTTTTGGGTGGCACAATAACTAAAGAAATTCATAGCCTCATTTTAAGTGGTAACAACACCACTCCATGCCATAATAGAAAGTGGGAAGAGTTTCAATTGGGAGAAGGGTCAGTAGAGATCGTTTTAGGTACTAAATAAGAATCCAAGCATTGATTTTACCGTTACCAAAAATATGAAAACCCTTTGAAATGGAGGCAAATGCGAGTGGGTACACTATGGGAGTGGTGTTGATGCAAGGAGGATGTTTTATAAGCTACCATTCTAAAGTATTTCATGAGGTAGTTCTTAGCTACCATACTTATGACAAGGAGCTTTATACACTAGTGCAAGTTGTGAAGAAGTGGAAACACTATCTAATGGGAAAGGAGGCATTAATCCACATAGGTCATGAGCCACTACAATACCTGTAGACCCAGAGTAAGGTATATTATACCAGGAATTACAAGTGGATGGGGTTTCTATAGTAGTTCCATTTAGTGATAAATATAAGAAGGGAAACATAAACAAGTTTGTTGACATGCTTTCAAGGCCACCCACATCAAATATCACATCCTTGGGAACTCTAATGTGCATGGATCTATTCACCCATGATGAATATAGAAAAGCATATTTAGAGGATGAGGACTTCAATGGAGTGTTTCAGTAGTTGCAAAGGCAAAGTCATGTGCATGATGGTGATAGAACCATTTCCTACCATCTCTAGGATGAGTTATTCTACAAGTTGTATAAGTTATGTGTTAGTAAAAGTGAGATATTATAGTTGATTAGATAGGCTTATGCCCCCAATGATGCAAGGGATTTTGGTGTAAGGAATACAATAGCCAACTTGCATAGGTATGTGTATTGTCCCAATATGAAAGAACATGTAGCTAGGTTCACAAGAGGATGCATGCTTTGTTCTACCAAAAACACTAGTAATAGGAAACATGGTCTCTATCATACCTTAGTTACACCCACTCATCCTTGGGAAATAATTTCCATGGACTTTGTGGGAAGCTTACCAACAACCATGAAGGCACATGACTGCATGTCCATGGTAGTCGATAGGTTCAGTAAGATGTGTGTTCTAATTCCCTATAAAGAGACCATTAGTGGTAAAGAAACATTGAACTTGTCCCTCGGACATGTAGGTTTTAACCCTATACAGAAATTACCTGCATACGAATTCTAAAACACAGAAAAATAAAAAATGCTAGAGCATAACACATAAAACACATATACACAAAGATTTTCCCACTGGATCCCAAAACCGAGACTACCAGCTTGATTTTTCATTATGTTCCTTTCAATGTTATAATACATATTTATACATGTCGAAGCATCCAATACCATGGACCAAAAACCATCACATCCAATACCATGGACCGAAAACCATCGCATCCAATACCAAGGACTAAAAACCATCGCGTCTAATACCATGGACCGAAAAACCATCGCATCCAAAAAACATGTCCAAAAATCATGCACAAAACCATAGGTGGGTTCACCCAACCTACCATAAGGTCCAAAAACAAAATTTACTGGGGCGCTGCCCCAGACCCCATAAAGTGGGTTACGAGTACCCCTCAAACCCCCTATTAACTACGTGGAAAGAATATAACACAACCCAACATTCTCCCACTTGTTGTTTTCTTTCCACAGGGGACCACAGGAGAGCTTAGTCATTTTTCTAGCCCTGAAATGCCCATTGTTTCTCTACAGCAGGAGAACTTCTCATAGCTCATAGATTTTCTCAATGCATCTACAGGATTCTTCAAAGTGTCCACCATTACCAGCAACACCTTTTTGTCTTCTATCATATCCCTCACAAAGTGATACTAAACATCAATGTGCTTTGTCTTTGATGATAAGTAGGGTTCTTTGCCAAGAAAATTGCACTTTGGCTGTCACAGTCTATCCTTATAGATCCCTGTACTAACCCCATACTTGAACACAATCTCTACAACCAAGCTGCTTCCTTGCTTGCATGAGTGGCTGCCATGTATTCTACCTCTGTAGTTGATAGTGCCGCTACAGATTGTTTCTTACTCGTCCAATTGACTGCACCTCCAAATAGGTTAAGCACATACCCACTTGTAGATCTTCTCTGATCCATATCTCCAGCCCAGTCTGCATCAACAAAGCCACAAATATCCAACACTCTGTCCAATCCTGGTCTTCCTTGGTAACACAAACCATAATCACTAGTGCCACGCAAATGCCTGAAAACCCGCTTCACTATTGTCAAGTGCTCCTTCCTTGGTTTTGACATAAACCTGCTCAATACTCCCACTACATTTGCAATGTCTGGTCTAGTATAGACCATTGCATACATCAAGATACCAAATTCACTTGCATATGGAACACAGGACATGTCCTCTTCCTCTTCTTGTGTCTTGGGACACTGTTCAGTAGATAACCTCACACCTACAGGAATAGGAAC
>APFE030810801.1:118530-137200 GCA_000404065.3 Pinus taeda
GTAACATGCAGTATCCACCGCCTCTGCCTTCCTGTCCTAACCCCGCACCACTGAGCATGCTCCTTGCCCTTTCCATCAACGTCTTGTTCATTCTTTCTGCGACTCCATTTTGCTGAGGTGTATATGGAGTAGTCTTCTGCCGTGCTATACCACACTTCTTACAGAATTCTTCAAATTCCTTGCTGCAGAATTCTCCACAATTATCTGTCCTCAGCACCTTTATCTTCTTCTCTATCTGATTTTCCACCAGAGTCTTAAATTCTTTAAACTTATCAAAGACTTCAGACTTCTTCTTAAGGAAATATATCCATGTATTCCTTGAGAAGTCATCTATAAATGATACATAGTACACAGACTTACCCAGTGATGGAACCTTCACAGGTCCAAACACATCACTGTGCACAAGCTCTAATATCTGTTTCGTCCTCTTACCACCAGAGGGGAAACTCACCCGATTCTGCTTCCCATATACACAATTTTCACAGAAATCAAAATCCAGAGAGGTATTACTCATACCTTCTACCATACCTTTACCATGAAGTATTCGAAGGCCCTTCTCTCCAATATGTCCAAGCCTTTGATGCCACAACATGTTCTTCTCGCCAGAGACCACTAGATTTTCTGTTCCACTTTCAGGAACCACAGAACTGTTGCACCCATCAATAACAGTGCTACCTTGCAACTTGTACAGAGTTCCAATCCGAACTCCCCACATCAATACCAGTGCTCCCCGAACCATCTTCCAGGTATCCTTCTCGAACACTCTTTTTACACCTACATCATCTAGCTTGCTTACATAAATCAAATTTCTGCCTAATAATGAAGGAATATGTAGAACACCCAAAAGTGTTCTAATCCTTCCAACTTGCAGCTTCAACTTTACTTTTCCATGACCAATGAATCTAGCCTTCCTGTCATCCCCCAAGAAGACATCACCAACATTGTATTTCTCATACTCATAGAACCACGCTCTATGGGGAGTGAAGTGAAAGGATGCACCTGAGTCAATCAACCATGCCTCATGATCTACATGTGTACCTGAAGAAGCCAAGTATACATACCCACCTTCATCTAAGGTGGTTTTTTCCTCTACAGAAGGAGTATCATCAAATCCCTTTCCCTTATCAGGAGCTTTAGATTTACAGTCCCTTTTGAAGTGCCCTTCCTTTCCGCATTTCCAGCACACCGCCTTTACAAGTTTTCCTAAAGATTTAGATCTCCCTCTAGATTTAGATCTCCCACTCAATGACTTATTTTTGCTTCTGTTCTGGGATCGCCCTCATACAGACAAGGCATCACCATTTTGGCTCTCCATATTTTTTCGTCTCATCTCCTCTGTTAGCAAGGATGAGACTATTTAATCAAAATGCAAGGCAGTTGCATTGATACCTATTGCAATAACCAAACTATCCCACGAATCTGGTGGAGAACACAACAAACTGATGCACTTATCTTCATCTGAAATTTTAATATCAACAAATGCTAACTAACTTACCACAGTATTAAACGCATTCAGATGCTCTGTCACCGAGTCTCCATATTTCATCCTCGGGTTATATAGCTTTTTCCACAGGAACAGTTTATTCACTAGAGACTTAGATTGGTACAATGTCCCTAATTTGTCCCACAAAGCCTTTGTCGTAGCTTCCCCTGATACATTCAACAATACTGAATCTGAGACACACAACCATATTGTGCTCTTTGCCTTCCGTACTTCTTCCATTCTTCATCGGTCACTCTCGTTGGTTTAGTACCTAGATCTACCGCGATCCACTAATCTTTATCCACCAACAGATCCTCCGTCTTGAGTTTCCACAACTCAAAACTATGACCATTAAATTTCTCGATCTTTATCTTTCCACCACTCACCAGAATTGATCTCGTAGATCTCCCACTGAATAGGGTCTACCACAGGCCCAAGCAAAACCCCTTAGTAACAAAGTCACCCCCTTGAAGCCAAAAATAGCTCTGATACCAAATGTAGGTTTTAATCCCATACATAAATTACCTGCATACAAATTCTAAAACACAGAAAATTAAACAATGCGAGAGCATAACAGATAAAACACATATACACAGAGATTTTCACACTAGATCCCAAAACTGGGATTACCAACTTGATTTTTCATTATGTTCCTTTCAATGTTATAATACATATTTATACATGTCGAAGCATCCAATACCATGGACCGAAAACAATCGCATCCAATACCATGGACCAAAAACCATCGCGTCCAATAACATGGACCGAAAAACCATCGTGTCCAAAAAACATGTGCAATAATCACGCACAAAACCATAGGTGGGTCCACCCAACCTAACATAGGGTCCAAAATCAAAATTTTATGGGGTGCTGCCCTGGACCCCATAAAGTGGGGTTACAGGTACCCCTCAAACCCCCTATTAACTACGTGGAAATAATATAACACAACCCAACAGGACAAGTATGGGTGCACTTTGGAATACTAAAGAGCATAATTTTAGATAGGGACAAAAAAATTATCAATGCATTTTGGAATACATTGTAGGAGAAGATGGAAATGAAATTAAGGAGGTCTACAGTATTCCATCCATAGACATATGGGCATATAGAAGTAGTCAACATGACTTTGGTGTAGCTTTTGAGGGGTTCTAATCAGAACCATCTGAAGACCTGGGATGAAAATCTGGTATATATAAAGACTCTTATAATATAGCAGTCCACACCTCTATTGGTAAGTCCTAGTTTGAAACTTGTTTTGGATATTTTCCACCTTCACCTTTAGATATTGCATATGGGCAGTGTTGAGAAACCAAGTACAAATTTATAATGATTGATTTCTCTTGACTTGAAAATTACTTGTGAATGTGTGTCGGCTTCTTATCACTTATATTATGTTCTCTTCATCAACCAATTACCAAATGTATGAAACATGAAGATCACAAAGGTACAAAGAACACAAGAAGTTAGATTCCAAGCTAGGGAAAAACCTCACAAGTGGGGAAACCAAAACAATCTATCTTATAGAATAAGATCAAAATAAGATATAAAAGACCCAAAATGAGGACTAAGACTATCACAAAGTTTACAAGTCAGCCATCCTCCAAGTCACCTCGAGTCAAGTCAAAGTCAACAAAGTCAACAATGGTCAAATATCTAAAATTCTTTGTCAAATAATAGAAACTTTGCTCCCACAATAGAGGTCGAATTTTGGCCTTGTAACAACATCTAAAAAAAATGTTGAAAACTCACACGTGTGGACAAATTTAGGGCAGAAACAACTCATTTTCTCTCTCCTTTGACTATGGTCTCTCTCCTTTGAATTTTTTTGATTTTTCTTCTTCTTCTTGCATAGAAATCAATGTGTTGATTGATTTACAATTGAATGAGGTCAATTTGACTTATTTATACATGTCCAAGAGGGTCGAACAAATGCCTCTAGGGTTGAATTGTTCTTGTGGTTGACATTTTGACTTTTTTGACTCAAGACAAAAATAAATTTCCTTTTTTTAACAAAAAATCCAAATGGGACTTGACTTAGTTACATCTTTGTAACTCACAATAAATTCTCTTTGATTCATTTGACCCTATAAGCATGAAGAACATGTTGTGACTAAAATAAGAATAATAATAATGAATATAGTCAATGATAAAAATTACATTTTATTATATTATGAAGGCTAACACTAGTTACATTTTTCAACACGTAGCAAGGACAAGTGAGGAAGGACCTTACAAAGGATAACTCTAGTATTTATTTTTTTTTAAATATCACACAATTCCATATATAGGTATAGGAGACAATACGAAAGCTACAAGAAAAATATAAGGCTAGGCATGATCAACACAAAACAGAGAAATCGTTCAAGTGTTGAGAAATGGCAACAATAAATTCTAGTTTAATTTGTCCTTGAATAAACTAAGAATTAAAATCGAATTCTATTCACATAACAACTTGTAAATGGTTAATTAAGTCTAATTAACTTAATTACCTTAGTAGTTTCGAGTTGGAAGTCTTTATGTAGTCATGTATATGTTCTCCCTAAGTTTTAGGGGTCCATTATGAGTTTAAATTGAGTTGGAAATTACATTACTCAGTTTATTGAGTTAACTTCAATTAAATTAGTTCCAAACTATTTGAGGAACTAATAGAGATTTAACAGTCATTCCAGGTGCACTAGTGCATCCACAAGTGTCACTCCAATTAATTGAAGATTCCCTCATGAGAAACTAATGCATGTTAGTTTATAGAAAGACCGAGTTGGGACTAGAGTGCAAGGATAATGTACTATCAGTTGTATGATTTAATGAGTTGTAAATATTATGCATGCAATCAGAGAAGGACCTAAGTTTGGATTGCACAGTTTTGGAAGCATGAATTCCCTTTAAATACGAGCTATTCATCATAGGAATTGCGCAAGAAAATATGAGCTTGGTAGGCAGTGGAAATTGGCTAAGTGTTTGCTAATAGCGGGCTTGTGAGGTAGAGAATTGAGCATACTCGTGCAGAATTGTTTTAGTGATAACAAGCTTTGTATCTTCACTCATTTTTTTGATGTATGCAATACATATAGTGGGGTTTTGTGCAGTGGCTTTCCCTAGATACATCTTGTATTATGTGCCATTGGTTATCTTCTTCTTGTTCATATTATTTTCATTGATCTATTGGCTTCCGTTGGTTGAAAGTAGAAGTAGATTCATGTCTTTTTCTTTAGTACATTGCATGAGTTTGTGAATCTACAAAATTTTCTACATGGTTTCGGAGCTGAGAAAAGTATAATAGAGGAGATTTCGAAGTTTTGAGTTTTGGGTTACAAGTGAAATTTGAATTTGCAATACATACTTCAGGATTGACAAATGGCGTTCTACAGTTTGCGGGTTGAGTTTTCCTTGGAAGGTAGCGCGGATTTTATAGCCTAGAGGGACAAAATGGAGGTTGTGCTAGAGGATAATGGCTTGAAGGAATTTGTTGTTCAATAAATTCCTAAGCCAACAACATCAGATGAACAAAATTTGTCCAAATGGAAGAAGTGTGTGGAGAATGCAACGCAGATAATACTTTAGGGAGTTCAAGACCACATTGCCTCAAGTCTCCATGGCAAGGAAAATCCATATGCTATGTGGAAAGCATTGATAAACTTGTATTAGAACAACAATGAGCAAAGGAAATTGGCACTGAAGGACAAACTTTGAAAAATCAAAATGGAGAAAGGCAAGACGATTCCAAAATACTTGACCAAGTTCACTCAGTGTCGCAATGAACTTGGAAGTGCTGCAATCATGATTGTTGAGGATGATATCGTGAGTCTTACTCTTCTAAGACTCCTAATGAGTTGGCATAGTTATCAGAACTCTATCAATGGTTGGGAGAAGATTCCAAAATGGGAGTGACTGTGGTCATATTTGATGTAGGAGGAGATTAGGAGGAACACTAGGGATGGCTCTTCATCAAATACTGGTGATGAAGAGAATTGTGCCTTAGCAATTAAGGTGAATAAGGGGAAAGGGAAAGCTTCACATTCTTATCATGGAGGTAAGAAGAAAAACATGATGAAAGTTAAGTGCTTTCATTTTCATGAGTTGGGCCATTTTGCTACAAATTTTCCACTCAAGAAGTCCAATAAGAAGTCCTCAAGAGGGGCGGAGGGTGAGGCTTTGGCCTCTCAATTCGAATTGGAGTTTTCCCTCATTGCCTGCATGGTGTCATCATTTATGGGAGCTGTATGGTACTTAGACAATGGAGCTTCATTCTACATGATTGATGACAAAGAGTTATTTAGTGACCTGAAGGAGAAGGATCTCCATATGCATATTGTTGGCTTGATGGGGCCTAACCCAGGTTCAGCTTTAACTATGCCAACCAACAAATCCCTAACTAATGGCCCTTTCGGCAACAACTTGCATAGTGTAGGCTACAATCTCACCCGAAGCAGTATTGGGGGATGCTAGAACCAAGTTTCCACATCCAGAGGCCTATGTGATGTGTTCGGGAAGTTCCTATGGCTTAGAATTGCCTTCGCATAGCTCTAATCCTCCTAAAAAAATAAATAATACAAATACATCTAAATGACTTCTAGACCTTCATGAAGGTGGTTAATTGTACTTATCATGCATAAATATTACAGATCTACCAGTTCTGTGTAGTAAATAAGCATTAATTCACTTAAAACATATCATAGAGGGAAGATACATAAACTTTAGCAGAAGTAATTAATAAGGCACAGATGCATCAAAATCGTCTCAAAACAGTCTTTATTTAGCACAAATGTTTAATTACAGACTTCATATCCCTACACACTCATCTACAAGAGCCCACACACTCAGCCTGTGGACATACCAAGGTCCCCTTGCACTCAACTGCAGAAGTCTTGGCACCTTGCCCTTATAATGATTCTTCCTTCTTGATTGCTACTTAGACTCGCTATGACTCATCTATTTATAGTATTTTATTTATAATACCATGGTCTGCAGACCATGGGTGGGTCTCAAAACATCTCTGTCACCTACCCAACTAAAGGAATAAAGTTCCTTTGACTTCTACTAGCTTTGTGCTCCATTTCCACATTTCATGGAGACTTTACATTCGCTACAAACAGATAGTACAAAATTTTCCGAAAACTTAGAAAAATTAACCCCAGGGACCCCATCCCAATAGGCCCCCAACACAAATTGGGAGAATCACCCTCGAGCCACTTAGCTAGCACATCTATCTTGTTGCGGAGGTAACTAAACTCCACCTTCAACACCTCTATGTCAGCAAAATGATGCACCATGACCTGTTGCACTTCCTCTACCAACTTTTATGTATTCGAGCCTTCCATCATGAGGTGCATCGTCCTTTGTGTCTGCTGGAGCGTATTCAACTTCTCTTGGACTAAAAAAGTAATTTAGCTTGCTTCCTCTATCCATGGTTGTATTCTATCCTTTAAGAGAACCTCTTTTCTTTGCAACTCTTCAATTTGTGATTGCAATTGTTTTCCTTCTTGCAATCGAGCGAGGCGCTGGACTGGTGCCAAAGTGCCTGCAGTTTATTTGATTTCATCAAAATTTTGTTGCGTCTCCCAAATATCTGTGCCAATTTTCTATAGGTTTGGGTCCTCATGCTCTCCCAGATGGCTGCCTTGCGCTACTCCCGGACTTCTGGCAGAGTGGTTAGCTACAATTTCAACTCGAGCTCAAAGATCTTCACTCGGAATTCAAATGTTACTCAGTCGACCTCATCCTTCGATTCCCTAACTATGGAAGCCAACTTTCGAATCTTCGTTGTTGCTACTGCATCTTCTAGAATGTGAAGTTCTAGAAGTGTTTGACATGCGTGTTTAATTGTTGCCTCCAAGCTCAGGCTTTACGAGGCCATTTCTTCGTTTTCCTTTATCACCTAATCCTTTTCAACAAATATCTAATCATTATTCATATTTACCTCACTAATACTGATAGTACACGCTACTCCCTGATCTTGAGCACATTTGATACCCCCTAATGAAGCGCTTATGGAGGGTTTGAATAGGTAATGTGGCTAAGTTGACACCCACATCCTTGCTGTGTCTGATTTGGGCATTTGCCTCATCTGTCTCTACGTGAATTGATCCCTCTAGTAATGGAATGACTCAGAGGTCCAAAGTCCTATCAATTTTTAGCACAGTCATGCTCACTTGCTGCAAGCTCGCTTGAATCCTGCTCACCTGTCTCATTCTCACTTGAAGTCAACCTGTTTGAATCTGCAAGTCGTGTAGATCCTTCTGCAGATTTCCTAGTGTCTCCATGTATTATTGTTCAAACTGTGTCCATAGATATGTCATTGTGTCATGTACCTTGTCCCATATTTCATCCAAGTCCCCCTCAGTGAGGACCATTAGATCTGCATGTACATGCTTTTCTGATTTCTGCTTCTTCCTAGGTCTAAAAGTCCTCTTGTTGGTTTGCTTTTACAATTTAAAGGGAGTTCTTTACTCCTCGCCACCACTTCCTTCCTCCTCGAACGTTTCCTTGTCCGTAGTATGTTTAGAAGCAGACACCTCAACCTCCAATGTGTCCTCCTTCACAGCATGCTCCTTGTCAGTAACTGCCTTAGCAGTAGCTACCTTTGCAGTAGCTTCCTTCTTTTTTTGCGCTTCTTTCTCTCAAGCGGCAACCTGCTAAGATTCCTTTTGCTTCTTTGGTTTTGTTTTCTACGTGGGGGAACTTTCCCCGGCCTTGCTTGTTCCTGCACTGAGATCTGATTGTTCCCACCACTCACCTATCCATTTTCCCACAAATTCCTATACATCTACATCAGTGACTAGGTATGGAAACTTGTACCATACTTTCTTAGGATCTCGCCTTGCGCAGATGCATATGTTGACAAAATCCACTTTAAACTCCATGTAGGCCTCCAAGTTCTCAAACAGGGTAGGTGACAGCCTCAGTCTCTAGCTAATCACCGTGCGGAGGTCCATCTCGACCAGCACCCAGAATATCTTCATCTCCATGACCCTCTCTGTATCCTTTGTTGCCCACAGTCAAGCGAACTTCGTGGCCTCTGGTAAATCGACATCCTGTTGAGGGAACTGATTGCCTACTGGAAGTCTCCAAGCAACTATTGAAATTAATAATAGTAGCCAAGCATAGTGGAATGCCTTGTCATCATCCTATGCTTTGCGACAATTCAATAGAAACTCTTTGTAGAGATACTGCGCCCAGTTGTACTACACCCTGTTCGTGCATTGTGTAGCCAATGAAATGACTGGCACCGACACCTCATCCATCTGGCACTTTCATATAACCTTGCAAGCCAAAATCTGGGCGGTGAACTACAGCGCTTTGTCACTGATGGAATGGATAGAGTATCCATGTGACTTCTTTACTAAGTCAAACTTGTTCTTCATTCTATCCATGAGTTCTTTTTCTTTTCTCTTGCCACCAGACTCCTCAGTGGGATCCATCCCTTGGTAGGACAACCTTGTGATACAGTGGATCAACATATCTTTGATGGGGATTAGCTCTCCCAACCAAAAGCAGCCATCCAGTGTAAGACATTGGCATATGCACACCATGTTGATAGTGGTTCTACTAAAATGCATTACACATAGCAAATTTAGCAACCTATCCTTTTCAACACCCATAGCCCACTTCATAGGCTCCAATTGTGTGACTCTAGTCTCCTCATATTATATCTTCACCAAATATTTGCTTGTTGCTAAATTTTGGAATTTCTCATGATAAAATAGATCCCAATCCTCCATTTTGAGTGTGGAAATGCATCCTAAGAGCGCGCATTCAAATGGAACTTTCTCCGACAACAATGGTGTAGAGACCACAAACTTGCTGGAATTGGTATTCTTCAAGACCTTCACTTTTCCCTTTTGCGTAGGGATATACTTTGAGAGCCTAGTGATAGGCTCTCCCTCCTCATCATCCAAGTCTTCAACCCCTTCATGAAGCTCCTCTTCATCAAGATGCAGGTGTTCATGTGGTTGTTTCGACTTGTGCATCTTTCCTTTCTATAGAACCTCTGTAGGGTTCTTCATCAGTGACTTCCTCACTGGAACAAACTGTGGTTTCTTTTGTTTCTCCTTAATAGTGGATGGTTTAGGCCTAGGTGACCTCGACACCGTAGGCATAGATAGTGTAGCTTCCCTTGCTGATGAAATCTCAGGGGCCACGTCTTTAAAGACTACGTCTTCAAAGACAGCAGATTCTGCGGAAACTATCATTTTCTCAAGGATGATCTTACGCTCCAATCAGGAAAATTTTTGAACTCCAACCATGAAAGAAGTTCCTCCCAATCTTATCATTTCATAGAGTTAACGCAATAAAATTCACAAGAAATCTCCAGAAGGAAAAGTTTTCTATTGCAGGCTAGCATGCCAGATTTATAGGCGGTTTTATATTCAAATCTGATCATTCCCTCCAATTTCTGATCATAAGTGCATCATTGGGAGCAGATTGCCAAATATTTGCATCATAAATGCAACATACCCACTCCTCCTAACGGGATTTTCACCATCCAATCAGCTATAATGCATCCAATGGATATTTTTAAACTAATATGCATAGCACCATCCTCCATGGTGTAGCTCTCTTGGCGAAACTTCTCTTGGTGCACTTTTATCTTGCCTTGCTCAACCCCCTTACTTCATTTTCCCAGTCTTTGGGCAATGTAGTTTATAGTCCCGTACTTCCTTACAGTTGCCTGGAGTACTAAGATTGTCTTGCTATCATGTAGTCATTGCACAGGGGCAGGATCCCCTTGATATAACTTTAGTTGACTCCCATTGACTCTGCCTGGAAATAATTCCCCATTTAGCTTTGCGAGTTGAGCTATGCCACCATCTATAATTTCCTTCACTACATAGGGTCCCAACTAATGCATTTGAAACTTCCCAAGGAACTTCATGAACTTTCTGTCGTATAGTAGCACTAGATCATTCATCTTAAAGGTGTGCAACTTAATATGTCGATCATGCCAAGCTTCCTCGCGCTCCTTTAAATACAAGCTATTCATTCTAGGAATTGCGTAAGAATATAGGGGCTTCGCAGGCAGTGTAAATTGGCTAAGTGTTTGCTAATAGCGGGCTTGTGAGCTAGAGAGTTGAGCATAGTCATGTAGAATTGTTTTAGTGATAACAAGCTTTGTATATTCACTCATATTTCTGATGTATGCAATACAGCGGGGTTTTGAGCAGTGGCTTTCCCTAGATACATCTTGTATTATGTGCCATTGATTATCTTCTTTTGTTCATATTGTTTTCATCGATCTATTGGTTTCCGCTAGTTGAAAGTAGAAGTAGATTATTGTCTTTTGCTTTAGTACATTCAATGAGCTTGTGAATCTACAGAATTTTCTACATGGTATTGGAGTAGAGAAGAGTATACTAGAGGAGATTTCAAAGTTTTGAGTTCTGGGTTATAGGTGAAATTTGAATTTGCAATACATACTTCAGGATTAACAGATGGTGTTCTATGGTTTGCGGGTAGAGTATGCCTTAGAAGGCAGCTCGAATTTTATAGCCTAGAGGGACAAAATGGAGGTTGTGCTAGAGGATAATGGCTTGAAGGAATTTGTTGATCAAGAAATTCTTGTTCTAATAGCATCGGATGCACACAATTTGGACGAATGGAAGAAGTGTGTGGAGAATGCAAGGCAGATAATCCTTAAGGGAGTTCGAGACCACATTGTCTCAAGTCTCGATGGCAAGGAAACTCGGTGTGCTATGTGGAAAGCATTGATAGACTTGTATCAGAACAACAGTGACCAAAGGAAATTGGCACTGAAAGAAAAACTTCGAAAAATAAAAATGGAGAAAAGAAAAACGATTCCAAAATACTTGACCAAGTTCACTCAGTGTCGTAATGAACTTAGAAGTGTTGCAATCATGGTTGTCGAGGATGATATGGTGAGTCTTTCTCTTCTAGGACTCGTAAAGAGTTGGCATAGCTATCAGGACTTTGTCAATGGTTGGGAGAATATTCCAGAATGGGAATGACTGTGGTCATATTTGATGCAGGAGGAGATCAAGAGGAACACCAAGGATGGCTCTTCATCAAATACTGATGATGAAGAGAATTGTGCCTTAGCAATTAAGGTGAATAAGGGGAAAGGGAAAGCTTCACATTCCAAATCAGATTTTTGTCATGGAGCTAAGAAGAAATACATGACGAAATTTAACTGCTTTCATTGTCATGACCTAGGCCATTTTGCTGCAAATTTTCCGCTCAAGAAGTCCAAGAAGAAGTCCTCAGGAGGAGTGGAGGGTGAGGCTTTGGCCTCTCAATTTGAATTAGAGTTTTCCCTCATTGCATGCATGGTGTCATTAATGATGGGAAGTGTATGGTACTTAGAAAATGGAATTTAATTCTACATGATTGGTGACAAAGAGTTATTTAGTGACCTGGAGGAGAAAGATCTCCATATGCATATTGTTGGCTTGATGACGCTTGACCCAGGTTCAACTTTAACTATGCAAACCAAAAAATCCCTAACTATTGGCCCTTTCGACAACAACCTACATAGCGCAGGCTGCAGTCTCACCCGAAGCAGTATTGGGGGATGTTAGAACCAAGTTTCCGCATCCAGAGGCCTATGTGATGTGTTCCTGAAGTTCCTATGGCTTAGATTTGCCTTCATGCAGCTCTAATCCTACCAAAAAAATAACTACTACAAATCTATCTAATCAACTTCCAGACCTTTGTGAAGGTAGTTAATTTTACTTATCATGCATAAATATTACAGATCTACCAGTTCTGTGCAGTAAATAAGCATTAATTCACTTAAAACATATCATAGAGCAAAGATACATAAACTTAAGTAGAAGTAAATAACAAGGCACAAATGCTTCAGAATCATCTCAAAACAACCTTTATTCAACATAAATGTTCAATTACATACTTCATATCCCTACGCACTCAGCTACAGGGGCCCATGCACTCAGCCTGCGGACTTACCAAGGTCCCCGTGCACTCAACTGCAGGAGCCTTAGCACCTTTCCATTACAATGATTCTTCCTTCTTGATTGCTACTTAGACTCGCTATGACTCATTTATTTATAGAATTTTCTTTACAATACCATGGTCCGCGGACCATGGTTGGGTCTCAAAACATCTCTATCACCTACCCAACTAAGGGAATAAAGCCCCTATGACTTCTACTAGCTTCGTGCTCTGCTTCTACATTTCGCGGAGACTTTACATTCGCTACAAAAAGATATTACAAAATTTTCCCAAAACTTAGCAAAATTAACCCCAAGGATCCCATCCCAATAGGCCCCCAACACAAATTGGGTGAATTTCCCTCGATTCACTCAGCTGACACATCTATCTTATGACAGAGGTAATTAAACTCCACCTTCAAATCCTCTATGTCAGCAGAACGATGCATCGTGGCCTGTTGCACTTCCTCTACCAGCTTTTCTATAGTCGGGCCTTCCATTGTGAGGCGCATTGTCCTTTGTGTCTGTTGGAGTGTCTTCAACTTCTCTTGGTCTGACAAAGTAATTTGTCTTGCTTCCTCTATCCATGGTTATATTCTAGCCTTTAAAATGACCTCTTTTCTCTACAGCTCTTCAATTTTTTATTGCAGTTTTTTTCCTTCTTGCAATTGAGCGAGGCACTGGACTAACGCCTAAGTGTGTGCAGTCACTTTGATTTCATCAAACTTTTGTTGGATCTCCTAGATATCTGTGCCAATTTTATAGAGGTTTGGGTCCTCCTATAGAGTCATACATGCTTTCATAGCATGTTTGAAGATCAGTGTGAAGCCTATTCCTCCTGCATCCAAAGTGGTCATTTTTTCCCTGATGGTTGCTCTGCACTGCTCCCAAACTTCTACCGAGTGGTTGGCTGCAATTTCAACTTGAGCTTAGAGATCTTCATTTGGAATTCAATTGTTACTTAGACAACCTAATCCTTTGATTCTCTAACTATGGTAGACAACTTTTGAATCTTTGTTGTTGCTGCTGCATCTTCTGTAATGTGAAGTTCTAGTAGCGTTTGACATGCTTGTGTAATTTTTTTGCCTCCAAGCTCTAGCTTCTCGCGGCCAGTTCTTCCTTTCCTTCAGCACTTGATCCTTTTCAGCAAAGATCTAATCATTATTCATATTTACCTCATTGATACTGATAGTGCACACTAGTCCCTGATCCTGAGCTCATTTGATACCCCCTAATGAAGCGCTCGTGGAGAGTCTGAATAGGTAATGTGGCTAAATTGACACCCACGTCCTTGATCTATCTAATTTGGGCACTTGCTTCATCTGCCTCTGTGTGTAGTGATCCCTCTGGTAATGGAATGACTCAGAGGTCCATAGTCCTATCAATTTCCAACACAGTCGTGCTTGCTTGCTGCAGGCTCGCTTGAATCCCACTAACCTCTCCCATCCTCGCCTGAACTCGACTTTTTTGAATCCGCAAGTCGCGCAGATCCTTCTGCACATTCCCTAGATTCTACATGTATTATTGTTCGAACTATTTCCATAGATCTGTCATCGTATCATGGACCTTGTCCCTTATCTCATCCAAGTCCCCCTTAGTGAGGACCATCAGATCTACATGTACATGCTTGTCTGATTTCTGCTTCTTCCTAGGTCCAAAAGTCCTCTCATTGGTCTACTTCTATAACTTAAATGGATTTCTCTACTCCTCTCCACCACCTCCTTCCTCCTCGGACTCTTAAATTTCCATAGTATGTTCAGAACTAGACTCCTAAACCTCCAACGTGGCCTCCTTCACGATGCACTCTTTTTTAGTAGTTTCCTTAACAACAGCTTCCTTCTTTTTCTGTGCTACTTTCTCTTGAGTGGAAACCTACTAAGATTCCTTTTTCTTCTTTTTCATTGTGGCATATGTAGAGGAACTTTCCCTCGCCTTTCTTGTTCCTGCGCTGAGATCTAATTACTCCCACCAGTCACCTAGCCATTTTAACATGAATTCCTGTACATTTGCATCAGTGACTAGGTACAGAAACTTGTACCATACTTTCTTAGGATCTCCCCTCGTACGGATGGATATGTTGAAAAAATCCACTTTAAACTCTGCATAGGTCTCCAACTGCTCAAATGAGGTAGGTGACAGCCTCGGCCTCTGGTTGATCACCGTGTGGAATTCCATCTCGACCAGCACCCAAAATATCTTCATCTCCATGACCCTCTATGGATCCTTTGTTGCCCACAGCTAAGTTAACTTCACGGCCTCTGTTAAATAGACATCCTATGAAGGGAACTAACTGTCTTCTGGCAGTCTCCACGCAACTAGGGAAATTAATAACGGCAGCCAAGCATGGTGGAATGCCTTACCGTTGTCCTGTGCTTCATGACAATTCAACAGAAACTCTTTGCAGAGATACTATGCCCAGTTGTACTGCAGCCCCTTTCTCACATTGTGTAGCCAATGAAATGACTAGCACCTACACCTCATCTGCATGGCACTTTCACATAACCTTGCAAGCCAAAATCTAGTCGGTGACCTACATCGCCTTGTCGGTGATGGAATGGATAGAGTATCCTTATGACTTCTTTACTAAGTCAAACTCATTCTTCATTCTATCTACGAGTTTTTTTTCTTTACTCTTGCCACCAAATTCCTCGGTGGGATCCACCCCTTGGTAGGGAAAGCTTGTGATATGGTGGATCAACATATCTATGACGGGGATCGACTCTCCCAACCAAAGACACCCATCATGAAATAGTGTAAGACATTGGCATACGCACACCATGTTGATAGTGGTTCTACTAAAGTGTGGTACACATAGCAAATTTAGTAACCCAGCCTTTTCAACCCCCATGACCCACTTCATAGGCTCCAGTCGCAGACTCTAATCTCCTCATAATATATCTTCACCAAATATTTGTTTTTCGCTAAATGCGGGAATTCCTCATGATCATCTAGATCCCAATCCTCCATTTTGAGTGCATGACTGTGTCCTAAGAGCACCATTCAAATGTCACTTTCTCCGGCAACAGCGATGTAGAGACCATAAACTTGCTGGAATTGGTATCCTTCAGGACCTTCACTTTGCCCTTTTGTGTAGGGATATACTTTTGGATCCTAGTGATAGGCTCTCCCTCCTCAACATCCAAGTCTTCAACCCCTTCGTGAAGCTCCTCTTCATCAAGATCCAGGGGTTTGTGTCATTGTTTTGACTTGTCCATCTTTCCTTTCTACGGAACCTCCATGGGGTTCTTCCTTGATGACTGCCTCACTGGAACAACCTGTGGTTTCTTCTATTTCTCCTTAACAGTGGATGGTTTATGCCTAGGTGACCTTGGCACCATAGGCACAAATGGTGTAGCTTCCCTTGCTAACACAATCTCAGGGGATACGGCTTCAGAGACTACGTCTTCAGAGACAATAGCTTCTGTAGAATCAATGATTTTCTCAAGGATGATCTTACGCTCCAATCAAGAACATTTGTGAACTCCAACCATGAAAGAAGTTCCTCCCAATCTTATCCTTTCATACAATTAAGGCAAGAAAATTCAGAAATTATCACTAGAAGGAAAGGTGTTCTATTGCAGGCTAGCATGCCAGATTTATGGGCAATTTTAAATTCAAATCTGACCATTCCCTCTAATTTCTGATCATAAATGCATCTTTGGCAGCAGATTGCCAAATATTTGGGTCATAAATGCAGCCAATCCGCTCCTCCTAACAGTATTTTCTCCATACAATAAGCTATAATGCATCCAATGACTATTTTTAGACTAATCTACATGGCACCATCCTCCATGGTGCATCTCTCTTGGCACAACTTCTCTTGGTGCACTTCTAGCTTGCCTCGCGCAACCCCCTTACCTCATTTTCCCAGTCTTTGGGCAATGTAGTTTATAGTTTCGTACTTCCTTGCAGTTACTTAGAGTACTAATATTATCTTGCTATCACGTATTCATTGCGTAGGGGTAGGATCCCCTTGATATAACTTCGGTTGACTCCCATTGATTCTGCCGGAAAATAATTCCCCATTCAATTTTGCGAGTTGAATTGCGCCAGCATCTATAATTTCCTTCACTACATAGGGTCTCAAGAAATGCATTTGAAACTTCCCAGGGAACTTCATGAAATTTTTGTCATATAGTAGCACTAGATCATTCATCTTGAAGGTGCGCAACTTACTATGTCAATCATGCTAGGCCTTTTCGCGCTCCTTCTGCACCTGTTGGTGAAATCTTGCGAGAAACTTGTCTTCTTCTAATTCTAGCAACTGCACAAGGCATTCCTCTATAGGCTCGTGATCTGCTATATCATTCAGTGTTGCAATTCAAAAACTCAACACAATATACTCCATGGGCATCACAACCTCTATCCCATAGACCAGCCTGAACCAGGTTTGTCCTGTCAATTTCTTACATGTTGTCCTATATGAAGAGGAAGTTCAGGAATAGCTGGTTTAGGAGAATCAAGTGTGGTGTATATTATAGACGAGGTGGTAGTAAATGAAACTGCATTTACAATTTTTTAAGACTCCGTAGAAAGTTCAAAGGCAACAGCAGTGAGGGCAGTTAATTCAAATGATTGTTGAAGATAGGCATTGCCTATGTGCTTTATCAAGGTTGAGGTTAAAGCTTCTAGTTTATCAAAAGTATCCAAAACATGTTGATCTAAATCTGGATATATAGGCACCTTTTTTGACTCAATGAATTGAATAAAACTAGGGTCTATTATAGTTTCATTAATTGAATTTTCTAATCTGGTTCTAAACAATGAAAGCTCAAATGACAAATCAAACTAAATTTCCTCTAAACTTGATAATTCTTTGGGGAGTGAATTTGTTTTAACTAACTAACTACTACTTCCTTCAATTTTTACCTTTTTGTATTTTCCTAAAATTCTATCAGGGTCATCAACTATTGTTGCAGGGTGTGGATTTGGATTTTCCCTCATATAGTGTGTTCTCCTGGAAGCTAGAATTTTATTTTTTTAATTGTTTTATGAAACATTTTAACAATCTAAAATAAACTTAAGGTGCAAAAGGAAAGATTTAAGATTTCCTTAAATTTTTATTACACCGAGGACATTCCCCAGTATGGTTGCCAATATGTTATCACTCCAAAATTTCTCTAGAGTTGCTGGGAAAGAAATAATAGAGGTAACCACAAACCTACTTTGGATATTAGGATCTATCCTTCCTAATGCTCAGAGAGGGCTCTCTCTGTATGATTTAACTTTGTTTAGTTAATTTGATTTTAGGCTAGTTATTTGGGTTTTGATTTTGATTTGGTGGTGGGATCACTTAAATGGATAGAGGGATGTATTTTACCATTGGGCTATGGGGTTGAATGTCAAGCAAACAGGACTGGAATAAGTTCTAAAAATAGTGTTTACAGGGCAAGATAGCTGAGTAAATTCAAATCTTAAGGCTGGATGGTGAAGTGATTTAAATCGGATCAAAGGAGCAAATAAGGGTTCCTTAAACCAGATTATGAAGTGAAATAGGTCAACCGGGATGGGAGAGAAATTAATGGTTCTCAGATCCAGATATTGAAAGAAAACATTAAAATGATTAATTGTTCAAGACAGAGTGTACTTAAACAAGTTCTGAAATAAATTTCCAGTTAATTCATTCAATTTAGATAACATGCAAGTTTGTGAAATACATAAGAAATAACAACTTGACAAAAGAAAATACTTCACTGGAGTAGCTCAACACATCAATCCTATCATGCAATCTATTTATTACTCAGTCCAGTATGTTGACTTGAAAAATTGGTACAATGAACCCTCAGGTTACAGATAATTACAACTATAGAAATGTCTAGTAATCCACCCTCAATACTTTGAATTATGAATTATTTATACCAAAATAGTTTACAAAATATCCCAAACTATCTTGGGAATTAATCTAGGAAAAAGAAATATCTTCATGCAAGAAAATAGAGACAGAATTTCAACTACTATATCATGTCCCTGTTTATTTGGTTGTGTTGTCTTTATGCTTTTGACCCTTTGTTGTTTATTCTCTGCCTTGATGTTGGTCTTCATGATAATTGTCCTTTTTACTTTTCCCTTTTAATTGATACACTTTCACCTGATACTCTTTCATATGGCTAATCTATCACTTTTCTTTCACTGCCCTGCTTTCACTTTTATAGTGAATTTTTACAGTAATTCATTTAATTTCTCCCAAATATCTGCATCTGGTAATTTGAAATTTACCATTTTCCTGTAAATTTTATATGCTTTTGTGTACTTAGAAAAGGTGGTCCTGTTCACAAAAAGGTGT
>APFE030810801.1:142894-158074 GCA_000404065.3 Pinus taeda
TGTTCTAGAATAGACTTGACCAACATCCAAACCTTTTCCTCTTGCAAATCAGTATTAGCCTTTCCATTAAATAAAAGAAAATAATCAGAATCGATATCCTTGGGAATCGTGCAGCCTTAAGATAAGGAAATTAACAATTGACTATGTTTGATTAACTAAAATTATACTCCTCCATCATGGCATCCCTCCAAAACTACCAATCTCAAAATCAATAATGCTCATAAGTGCCACGTGATTTTGGAACTTCCTTGGAGGTATAATCACTTTGAATGTCCTCCTAAGATCCTCCACATGCTATTAAGAATCCCTCAATGTCTGCTTAAGCCTTCCAGGTCTTCTGAAAGAAATGGTATGAGGTGTTGCAAACTCCTCCTCCCCACCCAATGTCAGATTCCCTAAATTAGAAATAGTAGATGATCATTTTTCATCCTTCAGAGCCTTATGATTTTCATCATATGTCACTGGAAGTGGTTCATGGAAATTCCTAGATGCCATGTATTCCTTCTCATCTATCACTGGAAGTTACTTGTAAGACGTTCTTGATTTTAGGTCCTCCTTAATATTCAAATACCTACTAACCAATGTCTTCCTCCTCTTTGGAATGACAATACTATATTCTTTCAAAATCTCAATATACCACACAAATATTCCCTTCTCTCCTGAAGGTCGCAACTTCATCCTCTTCTCCACAAGAACACAAATGTACATCAAACAACCAAAATGTGAAAGTTCTTGATCTCTTGCTTCACCCCTATGAATTCTTTTTCAAAATTCTTATCCTCCAATATCCTGTGAGGACTCCCTTCTTGAACATAAATTTTCATGTTTCATACCTTTTCCCAAAGAAACATGGGAAAATCCTAGTCATGAATCATTGCCATGGCAACTCCTATGATGGATCAATTCTCTCTCTCTCTCTCTGCAACCCTATTCTGCTAAGGTTTGAAAATACTATCATCTCCCTCTTGATCCCTGCATCCTTGTAGAAATCCTTTAATTCCTTGGAGGTGTAATATTCCCCATTATCTAACCTCAAGACCTTGACCCTCCTCTCTATCTAGTTCTCCATCTGGGCTTTTAACTCTTGGAATTAACTGAATACCTCATCCTTCATCTTCATGAAGAATATCTAAGTTTTACTGGACTATTCATCTACGAACGTGAGATAATATAGTGACCCCCGTGTTGATGCCATTAACATCAGCCAAAAGACATTTGAATGAACAAGATCCAAGATTTCCTTGGACCTAATCCCATTTCTTATAAAAATAGTCTTAACACTCTTGCCAAGTGCACAACCTCTACATACACCCCTCTACTCAATGTTGAACTCTAAGAGACCAATAACAATCTGCCTTGGAATCAACAATGCCCTATAATGCAAGTGTCCCATTCTCCTATGTACAACTCACACAAAGTTGTCATTATTGTGTACCAAGGCCTACATTGGATTCTCCTGTAACCTATAAATATTTCCCTCTCTAATCCTAATGACCCCTGCTACATCAAGAATAGTTTGCTTTAGACATATGAGTACTTGTAACTTCCAAAAAATCACTACAAATTCATTATCCTCCATCACTGACACTGAGAGAAAGTTTCTCCTTAACCATGGTACATATAGCACCTCCTTATCCTCTCGTAACCATTCAGACTTGAGTTGGAACATGATAGTTCTAACACCCCACATTGCATCCTTGGCATCATTTCTAAGATCCACATGGAAATCTAAGTCTCTCTATCAAATTGTTAAATAGATCTTGTGTTGTTGTCATGCGACATAATACACCATTGTCCAAGTACCGGACACTCTTGGTAGCGGTGTTGGTAGATAGACAAGAGACCAATAAGAAGTCCTTAAATTTCGCTACAAACTCATCAAGTTTTACTTTTGTTGATGCCATTGTATGATATGACTTCTATTTCCCCTTCTTCTTTGGATATTGTGATACATAAAACACATTCTTGTGGAAAATGAAGCACTTTATTTTGCTCAAGTCTTTCTTATTGTGCCACTATGATCTTAACCTCTCACCCGTACCCTTCTTGGAGAAACTCTTTTCTTTTACTTTCTTGCACTTATTAATTGAGGCTAGGTTTAGCAATTGACTTTGATTGGAAAATTTCCTATCATGATTTGATTTTCCCATCAAATACAACTAATTTTGTTTCCATACCCATCAACATTCTTTGTAAAAAAATCAAAATGGATTTTTAAATGAATAAATTTCTAGAATAAACAGATTACAAGGAACTTGGTGACTCAACAAAAAGAAATCTGCAATAACATTTGATTCACCTGCTTCTAAGATCGTGAAACTATTTGTTTTAGGCAATCGTAAGTGAACATTAGCCTCCAGTAACTTAAATATTTGTCTAAATGTCTTCACATTCAAAAGTATTCTCTTCATTCACAACATAATTATTCTTGTTTTTGAATCAAATTTTTTCATGCACAAATGAACAATTTTTACCATTTTTCTCTTCCACTACCAAATTAACATAACGATCATATGTAATCAACTAGTGGAAGTTATCATCGACAACACCAAGTAAATTAAAGATATTAGGGCAAAAAACTTCTTCACTTTCTTTGCTAACCATATCCATTCCGTAGATGAAAACAAGTTATGAATCAATAAGGTTCGCAACACCACTGAATTGCACAAATTTCTTTTTTCGATTTTGTATATATTCACTAGATCTCACTTTTGCAAACACGAAAAGGGTTTGACTATTGCAAGTGTGAAATCTGTTACATAAAACATTTTTCAATAAATAGAAATAATATTGAGATATTTGTTTATAGGACACGCATAAGTGCGGAAGCTGTTCATTATGCAGAAGAAGCTTTCAAGTTTTCATTATGCAAATAATAAGATTGTTTATGTTTATATTATTTATGATATCTAAATTGTAAATATTTTTTTGAATATCTATTTTTATGCTCTTGTGAGCCATATGATTAATTGATAAATATGTTGAAATTAAAATATTTTATTGCTAATATTATACTAAGCAATAGAATTCACATATTATAGAATACACAATCTCCCACATTAAATGCAAAATGGTCAAATTAAAAACATTACAATGCCTCAGTATTGCATCCGTACCATTGCTTTTTATGGTAAACAAATGCTTCTCCATTTATGATTTAGTAATCATGTTTAAAATATAATTATTCATTAATTTTTTAGAAATTACGTCTCCATAAAAAAAGAAATAATAATAATAATAATAATAATTTCACTATAAACCTTTACTTAATGGAAAGCACAACATAAGCAATTTATAGGAAAACAAGTAAAACGATATAGATACAACCAACTTTGCTTAAAACTCTTATCTATGTCAAACACACACAAATAAACAAGATATGAAAGATAACTGTGAGTTACATTCTATTACCAATATTTACATATAAATACAATTTCTTATGACCATTGGTTTTCACATTCCAAGTGTTCCCTTGGACTCTAGTGACTCTTACCATTCCACCACACCAACCCTTAGCAGATTAGGTGTCCACACTTCCCCCCCCTTAATTTGAAGGGGTATATATGAGTCCAAGAAGAGAGTTTTAATAAAAAATGTGCAAAAACGCATGGCAACACTAGGATGGATGAGCTCTATGAAATGAAGGTATAAGGTGGGAAAACTCGAGGTCTTAATCAATGATGGTTTAGGGATGACAACCAACACTAGAATGCTTAGTGCAGTTCCCGAAACTCTTCCAAATATAGCAAGAAGCTGAAGTATTTTGCTAGAGGAAGTGCTACTAATTTTTTTTGTGAAAAGGTAAGCCTTTGGGTATCAACCTGGAACACTTTGTGCAGTTCCTTGAACTCTTTTGAATCTGGAAAGAAGTTGAATTCTTCTGCTAGAGGAAGTATCCTTAATTCATTGAAAATGGAGACCATCAACCTCGAAAAGGGAAATCTCAACCTACATAAAAAGGGAGAACCTCAACCTAAAAAGGGAGGTCTCAACCTATGGTGGTTTATTGAAGGCCACCAACCAAAGTGCATGCTCATGGGATTCTATCTCTCTAGCTACAACTTTGAATCTAGGTTGTCTTTGGTTGTAGGCAGTGCATGCTCATGGGCTTCTCTGTCTTTGGCTACAACTCTAAATCTGGGTATGGATGTCTCTAGTTGTAGGCTCAAGCGACAAGTTTAGTTTATGGCTTAGGCTTGCTTGATTCATCTTTGAAAATTGTAGATGACCATAAATTCCCTTCATTAGATATAAGGTGAGAAGATGAAGTAAAATTAATTGCAATAATTTTTAATACTTGAGAAAAAATTCTATGATATGATTGAAATAGCTTCTTGTTTGTTGAAGCCCATTTCCAAGAAGCAATCCATCCAAAGTGAATATTTTTTCTTGCAAGAGGCTTGTTTTTAAGCATCTATTTGAATGATGAGTGTGCTGACCACAATGCTCACATGGATGAAGATCAAAACAATTATCTTTCACATGGCCAACTTAATTACAATATTGGCATCTGAAAATATACAGTGGATGTGGATGAGGATCAGGTGAAAAAAAATTTGTCTCGAAGAAACCCAACACTTTTAAATTGAATGGGCTTGGAATATTATAGAGTATGAAAGGACACCTCCTTGTCATATCCAAGACCTATTATTTTCATGTTGTTGACAAGATCTTCCCAAGGTATGATGATGGGCTTGGGAAGGGAAGACTAAACTTTTGCATCTACATGCAAATTTGTTCTTCCACTGATTTGATGAGTTTTTGGTATTTGATGGGATCCTACCTCAATCTCAAAGAGAGGACTGTTCTAAAAAGAATAAGTTCAGAATGATAATTACATTGATGTAACTCATCTCGTTATAATTGTGACTCAAGCTACAAAAAATCAAACTTGTCTTGTTTGCAAACATGTTTGAATGTCTCTGAGAATGTCTTTGTCAATCATGATTGTGTTCTCAACAGTAGAATGTATTAGATTGTTTAGTAATTCCAATACTCCATCAACCATTTTCCAACAATTTAAATTATTGAATGCACTCCCAAAATCAAATGAAAGGGTGCCCCACCAGGCTACAAACTCAACAGTTGATAATATTGGTTGTAGTGAACAACAAATTTAACAACAATGTGAACTAATAAAGTTCAACATTATATATCAACTAGCACAATCAATATAGGTAAGAGCTTTATTCAATGTACATACTTGGACTTCAATGCACATAATTCAACTCATTTCATCATACATCAAGGACCAACATATAGGTCAGAACAACTTACAATAACCAAGGCATACTAAACATAAATACCATGTAAACACTTTTAAGGTGGCATATAAGACATAGACTCAATGCTACAACTAGCGGACACACCAAACACGAGCAACAATGGTTAGTTCTTAATAAAAGGAATGGCTAGAACATATATATAATTTCAACTCATAGGGAATACCAATGCTAAAATAATTTTCTCAATGCATAACTTGTAGTAGACACCAGAAAAAATGACACTGCTCTCTTATGGAATGACAACTTCAAGTTCGTAATGCATCACAACACATTTTATACAACACACTTTATGGAGGGCTAACAATGCATATATTAGAACAAAATATATAAAGAGCCAATGATATCTCTAGTATTCAATAAGATCAACCAAAGAACATAATTTTCACATATGCATAACAAAAACGACCGGTTCAACGCAACAATGACCCATCTACAGGAGCTCTACACCAGTTAAAGGATCATTCCACACATTCAAAACAAGTATCAATGCACAAATATGAATGCACCATATGCTGCTACTATATGGAGGAAGATCCCCTGGTTACTCTATGTGTATAATTCATGTCAATCATTTAGTTTTAATATGATAACTCCTGCGTGAGTGATTATGGGGTTTATGAGAATCCCTGGAAATCCTCCTCCTTTGTAAACAAATAAACCTCCTCAATCTACTTATCGATCCAAGTTGAATCTACCTACTGATTCCATTTCCTAAGAATCAAACGACGACCACAACAACAAAATCCAAATCATATATTTTATGTTTGTGTGTCTGTTGCATCTCCAACAAAGGGAAGCCTCTAAGCTGAGCTATGATATGAAAAAATTTAGGTCGACCCAGACCATATCACAACCTAGATTGAACAACTATGATGGATCAAATAGATAGATGATTTAATTATATCCGGGTAAATAATCAATGCACTACTTAAAAGGAAGACTCACAGAAAATTTCAAGAAATTTGTACTATTAATAAGTTGTATAAGATACACGGGCTTTCTCAAATCCCAGGTTCTACATGTTGCTAAAGCATATAGTCATCACGAGTGTAATAATCTGCTATTAATCGATACATGTATGAAAAGGCTCATGTGTTAAGGGGAGGCATAATCAAATGCTGGATTAACAATGCACAGTCTTGTACCTCCAGTTCCACCATCGATACAATCAGACAAGACTCCAAAATCCAAAAATTCTAATCAAAATTTGAGATCATTCAACAAAGTTTCAAGGTTGTGTAGATACAAAGGGAAAATCTTATGTGAGGCAACTAGTACACCAAATGGTATTGTACTTCAAGGAATAGACCTCTGATATCATGTCAGAGAAGGCAGATGCATATAGACATTTTCTGCAAGTACCACAAAGAAAAGAAACCACAACATTCAAAATAGTCAAGTCATTCATTAGTTAGGCCTTCAAAGTGGAATCATTATCAAGGTCTATGAGTCTGAAAGTAAGGGCAGAGGCATTACTGATAAGGCATGACCCACCTACATAAAACAAGATCTAACAAAAAATTAAAACATTGATGGGCTCTGGACATGGAAAGGGCAGTTTGGGAGTAGAGCACAAATTAACAAAAATGCAGGTTAGACTTCAGAGTTATGACCAATGAGGGTGCTTAGGTTAACATATCTAATGGGCTGAAAAATAAGATTTATTACATAGTAGGGCAACAAATCTAGCATGAATCCTGCTGAGAGGTCAGTTGGATAACATGCAACAAGAAATAGTAATAGTAGTTCTAACAAGAATGAAGGCGGAATTGACATGCAAAGAGAGAGGCCACAAAACCAATGGCTCAAATTGGACTAGGGCCATAATTTTCATGCTCTGATACCATATCAAACACACACAAATAGACAATATATGAAATATAATAGTGAGTTGCATTCTATTAACAAGATTTACATATAAATACAATTTCTTATTACCCTTGGTTTTCACATTCCAAGTGGTCTCTTGGACTCTAGCGACTGTTGACATTCCACCACACCAACCCTTAGCAGATTAGGTGTCCAATAATCTATGAAAGAGACATAGAGTCACAAAATAAATGAACCACAATGTACCTATTATGCACATCACGGAATCTGTATCTCTGTTCGAAAAGTAAAATGCACAATTCTTAGAACAAAGTTTCGATTTTGACAACTAGAATAAAACCATTGGTAATGAACATTCTCTATCAAAGAATTATGAAATATAGAAACATGCATCCCCCCATCCCCCCTAAAAAAAGATAAAAAAACCAATGATCAATAGCCGACCAATGCAACTACTGACATGTTACGTGTTAAAATTACGCCACATAAGCGTTATAAAACTTAGAAAATTTGATTTATGATTCTTAAGCTAATAAGAAAAATGCGCTAACACATTACTTGCTATTATTATTATTATTATTAGTAGTAGTATTAAAATTATGTCACAAAATATATATAGAACTTAGACCCTTTGATTTATGATTTATGCCAAAGAACCGGTATGCGGAATAAAAAACACAATTTTTATATGACATAAAAATATTTCACATAATTTTCACACATAAGTGCATGGATATCAATCTATAATTCCTTATGATGAAGTGAGTGTAATAATCATCTATCGAAAATTGCATTAATCGCACTAACAATAGTTAATGCCATATTAATAATTCGGAGGAGAGCTAAAGCAATACCTAGAACAAACGAAAGATTATATTTTTTTTCGATCTACTATGGTCCAAATGCACCAAAATGCTCTGAAGATAAGCCCTGCAATTATCAGGAGCCCCTAATTGATCTAATGCATGAGCATTCAATTAAGAAGAATCATTGTATTTTACTAGACATAGAGGGGTCTTGTGTTTTAAGGAAGTTGGTTTCCTAAGTGTTGAATTAACGTAATTATTAAGGTTTTGAGTGATAGAAGCTAGAATAGGGATTTAATTAAGTATAGTGATGCATATTTGTAAATGTTCTCGAATGTTGGAGAACATGAGAGATTTAGGATAATTGAGAGATTTGAGAGTTAATTGTAAATCTTAGATTAGGAGTTAGTTCATGATTTGTGGATTAAAGAGGATCCTTAGGGATAAAGATGAGATTTCAGGATTTTGTTGAGAAGTTTATGGATCTAAACCAGGAATTGGTTGTAGAATCATTTTTGTATAAATATAAGCCTAGAAGGCATAGTCAGAGGTTAGCTAGTTAGTCACATTAGATAGTTAGAGGTTGTGAGTTAGAGGTTTGATTGTAAGCGTACGGGAAGGTAGGAAAACAGAGGCCACTGATACAGAAGATCGGGTCAAAGAGAGAGAGAGACTCTTATGTAAATACTTGTTTATAAATACAAACAACTTGATTTTGAGTTCATATATGTGTATTGAGTAATTGAGATATAGATTGTGTATGATCTTGAGTTATTTTGCGTACCATAGGTTGCAAGTGCAAAATCTGAAGGCGAAATAAAGAGAAGATTAACAGAGAGGTGTTATGGCTTTACACATACTAACAGTACAAGAGGAAGCCTTTAAGTTTACAGTGAGGAGAAGGAAGCATAAAGGCGCAAGCGGAGTTAAATCAAGAGGGAGTTGTGTGCAGGAAAACTAAATACTGAAACCTTGAAGTAAAATGCGAAACCACAGAGAACTTTGAGAAACCACGGAAAGATCAAAGGAATGAAGTAAATATGAACGGGAACCATCGAATCCTTGAGATCGACAGATATTAATGTCAGAAGAGAATGATGGAGGAATATATCTGGATTGTTAGATCGACAGATCCATTAGATCGACGGTGATAGCAACTGCGGGAAATAGGAGTATTCGGATGTCTTGATTGTGGTTGAAGCTTTGCACTCACTCCTAGCCGTAAATCTCATATTCAACCTTTTTTATCATACTCAACTATGGGGGGAAATGGTGTTTTTAAACCATGTGCTAATTGGAGACCCGCAGGCCATAGATTTGATGACCTCATACATCCAATGGATATTGGGTCATAAAGTGATCGAACGTTAGTCTCAAAATGGACCTGAAAACTTATAGATTAAGGATTTATAATCCTTATCGGCTCCGTAAGGGCAGTTAAATGTCGTGCAAGATTTTTTGTGATATCATTGTGGACTGTTGGATCAAATGGGCTTTGATCTACGGCGCAGGATCACCAGCAGCTCTGTTGATCGGGGAAGACATCAACCGTCGAATTAAAGGTAAGACTAACGGTGGAGATTGAAATTGATAAAGCTTGGGAAAGAGCAGACCCAAAAAGTTTATCAACGCGATCTAAAGTTATTTGAGTTCCAGAGGATGAGTGGAGATCATGCGACAGTCGTTGATCCTATCGAGTGAAATCAACAGTGGAGAGTAAACCTGAATAAGGTAAGCATTGGTAAATGTACAAAGGCTGAGGAAAGGTGAAAAGGTAAGTTTACAAGTGTTTTATGTGTATTTCTATTATATGAAGGTTATAATAGAAATAAAGCGGATTAATGTATTTTGGGCTAAATCAGGTTAAACCAAAGTTTAACCATGGGATGGTCAAATAAGCGGACGTTAAGAATTAACCAGAGGGTTAAGTAATAAGGGTTAAGGATTAGTTAAAATTTATTGAAGGTGGAGTATAAAGTCTTGATGGAAAGGCTAATGAAGGTTTAGTCTATAGAAAGTCAAATGAAACATTTCCGCATGAGATTAAATGAAGGGGCCTTAAAACTTAATTAAGAACATTAAACCTTGATTTAGGAAGGTTTTCACCATGGATCAGGTGACTAAAGCTTGGGACCAGTGATATGTAATTTTATTTGCATAATGTGGTTATTGTTGGCTTATCCTGGCATCATTTTGCTATCAGAGCAGAATTGTGGTTGAAACATTTGGTATTAGAACAACACAAAGAAATTATGTGTGAAAATTTCTTTGAAAAGAATTTAGAACATAGTTATGTTTTAAGATGTGTATGCAAGCAAGATGAGATCAGATTTTAATTTGACTAGCAGTAGGCACACAGAGATAATGTATAGCAGAATATTGGGAGAATTGGCAAATGTAAAAGGGAACAAAGGAAAATCCATTCAAAGTGCAGGTGAATGGTAAAACAAGATCATGCAGAGGTCTTGAAGCTGAGATGATATGTTTTGTTTTAATTTTATTTGAAGATTAGAGAGCTTGTGGTTTTTATATTGATGCACAGGTAACAACATAAGAAAGTGAGAAGATTGTAGCAACTTAGAGCAAGGAGTGTTCAATTAGTTCTAGAGGAAAGAACCAAAAAGATGTTAAAATACTGAGCTCAGAGGAGAGAAGCTTAGTGAGGCATATGTAGCAAGAAGGAGACTTGTTACTGCAGAAGTATTGTTGCAGCTCACAAAGGCAATTCCATAGACGATGTGGGTAGAATTCCAAAGTAATGAAGGAAGCTGGTAATAGTTACTAAGTGAAAGAAGAGGTGGTCAAAACCAAGTATTTCATTGTGATTGAAATACAAGAGGACAGTAGTTGTGTTCTTAGAAGATGCAAATGAGTTGAAGCCTAGAAGGAGTAAAGAGAAGTGCTCAAAAGAGGTTCTAGAGATAGAGAACCAAGTGCTTGCCAAAAGACCAAGTACAGAGGAAAGCTTGGTGAGGTAAGAGGCAGTAGGGAGGACTTGTTATTTCAGAGGCTTTAATGGAGCTCATAGTAAGTGAGTAAGGAGCTCATGAATATAGAGAAGGATAAGATGACTAGTGATAGTCATAGCAGAGGTTCTGAGTAAGACCACAGCAAAAGAGAAGTGAAGAAGCAGGATGCCAAGGCAAATGGCAAGAGAATGAATTAAGAGGAGTTTGACAAGGAAATTGTTGAGATGAAAGAACAACTCAATGTATTAAGGATGATACTAGAAGAAAACCAGAGACAAGGTTGGGTCTTGAGGAAAATGGTAGTACATTGGCATAAGCTACAAAGAAGGCTACAATAGAGGAAAGTGAAGTGGCTGATAGGAAAAATTAGAGAAGCTAAGTTAGAAATGGAATTTTCTATTTGTGAACCAGAGCAAGGTGAAGTTTTGGGTGGAGAAGAAGGAATTATTGATGATTTTCTAAATTATTGGACAAATGCAAACCAGCAGGAGAATCTAAAACCTTATATTTTTTAATCTAATAATTTTGATGTGATTACAAGTTTTGCAGAGGATGAGCAAACTTTTGAAGCTGTCAAAAGTATGGAAGAGTATCTTTCAGAAGAAAAAAACTCTAAAGTAAAGAATGATGGAGAATGTCTCTTGAATGAAAAAAGCAGTGAATTATTGCAGTAGAAAGAATTTAGTAATACATTGATGTTTGAAGCTATAACAACACAAGAAAAATTTCTTGTGAAAGGAGATGAAATTCAGTCTGAAGAACTGATATGTGAAGTAACAGTTGAGACTGTTGAACCTTGTAATTTTCAAAATGATCATTTGTGTATAAATGCAGGAATCATAAGTAATAATGAAGTACTTATGAAGTGTAACAGAGAAATTGAGTTGCTAGAGTATTTGCTAGGAAATTCAGAGTATGACACTGTGACTGCAGAGGAAGGAGTTCACTACAGTGGACAAGAGCAGAAAGACATCATTAGAGCAGATGATGTGGAGGGGAGACTAACTGATAGTCTTGAGAGTACATTAGAGAATTCTTTAAAGAGGTTGAATCAGCATACTAATGTGCTGATAGAAGAGGAGAAATCAGAGCAGCATACTGAAGTGTTTCAAAAGGAATAAGAGGCACCGAGGCCTTATGTTTTTTATTTTAATAATTGTTTTGTGAGTGTAGGTTTAGTTGCAGATGCTGGAGGAAATTTAGCACAGATTAACAACTAAATAAAGATGGTAGAAGAGGATTCTGTGGAAGAATTTAATCCATGGAGCAGAGATGTTCAATTGTTGGAGAGAATGTTGGAAAGTCGGGATTCAATGCAGAAAGAGATAATCATGAAAGATGGTAAGGATGAAAGGAAGGCAGAACAAGTAAGAATGAGACAAAAAGTAGGAATAAGCGGAAAAAGAGTAAGAGTAAGAACTTGACAACTTCAAAGAGAAGAACAGTTGTTTGAAGAGTTGGTGAACAACAACAACAACCTGAAACAAATAGAAAGAGGTAATAGTAAGTGGCATAGTATGGACTAGTCCAAGGATGTGCTAGAAATGGAGATTGAATAATTATGACAGCAGCAGGAGGCATGATCAATCAGAACTTGAACATGATTGACAAGGAGGGGAAGATGAAATAGAAGACAATATACATACAGTAGCAGCAAAGGTGCAGAGCATTTAGACAATTACAAACTAAAGTTTGGGACCCTGGAGGTTTTCTCAACATATGAAGACACATGATCAAGAGATCATGAATTTTTTCTACTTTTGGAGTCAGATGAAGAAGCATTCAGCTCAGAAGAATCATTTTATTTTAGTAGAAATAGGGGGGTCTCGTTTTTTAAGGAAGTTGGTTTCCTAAGTGTTGAATTAATGTAATTATTATGGTTTTGAGTGATAGAAGCTAGAATATGGATTTAATTAAGTATAGTGATGCATATTTGTAAATGTTCTCGAATGTTGGAGAACATGAGAGATTTCAAATAGTTGAGAGATTTGAGAATTAATTTTAAATCTTAGATTAGGAGTTAGTTCATGATTTGTGGATTAAATAGGATCCTTAGGGATAAAGATGAGATATTAGGATTTTGTTGAGAAGTTTATGGATCTAAACTAGGAATTTTTGTAGAATCCTTTTTGTATAAATGTAAGCCTAGAAGGCATAGTCAGGGGTTAGCTAATTAGTCATGTTAGATAGTTAGAGGTTGTGAGTTAGAGGTTTGATTATAAGCCTATAGGTAGGTAGGAAAATAGAGGCCACTGGTACAGAAGATCAAGCTAAAGAGAGAGACACTCTTATGTAAATACTTGTTTATAAATACAAACAACTCGATTTTGAGTTCATGTATGTGTATTGAATAATTGAGATATAGATTGTGTGTGATATTGAGTTATTCTACGTAACATAGGTTGCAAGTGCAAAATCCGAAGGTGAAATAAAGAGAAGAGTAACAGAGAGGTGTTATGGCTTTATGCATACTGACAGTACAGGAGGAAGCCTTTAAGTTTACAGTGAGGTGAAGGAAGCATAAAGAAGTGAGTGAAGTTAAATCAAGAGGGAGTTGTGTGCCGGACAACTAAATACTGAAACCCTGAAGTAAAACCCGAAACCATAGAGAAGTTTGAGAAACCACGGAAAGGTCAAAGGAATGAAGTAACGATGAATGAGAACCATCGGATCCTTGAGATTGATGGATATTATTGTCAAAAGAAAATGACGGAGGAATAGATCTGGATCATTAGGTCGACAGATCCATTAAATCGACGGTGACAGCAACTGCGGGGAATAGGAGTGTACAGATATCTTAATCATGGTTGAAGCTTCGCACTCACTCCTAGCCGCCGATCTCATATTCAACCTTTTTTATCACAATCAACAACAGGGGATTAAGGTGTTTTTAAACCATGTGCTAGTTGGAGACCTACAGGCCGTAAATTTGATGACCACATACATCCAATGGATATCAGGTCATAAAATGATCGGAAGTTAGTCTCAAAAAGGACCCGAACATTTATAGATTTAAGGATTTATAATCCTTATCGGCTCCATAAGGGCAATTAAACATCGTGCAAAATTCGGTGCAATATCATTGTGGACCGTCGGATCAAATGGGTTTTTATCTACGACACAGGATCACCAAGTAGCTTTGTTGATCAGGGAAGACATCAACCGTCGAATTAAAGGTAAGATCAATGGTGGAGATTGAAGTTGATAAAGCTTGGGAAAGAGTGGACCCGAAAAGTTTATCGACGCGAGTTAAAGTTATTTGAGCTCTAGAGGATGAGTGGAGATCACGCGACAGTCATTGATCCTATGGATAGAAATCAACAGCGGAGAGTAAACCCGAATAAGGTAAGCATCAGTAAATGTGCAAAGGTCGAGGAAAGGTGAAAAGGTAAGTTTACATGTGTTTTATGTGTATTTCTATTATACAAAGGTTATAATAGAAATAAAGCGGATTAATGTATTTTGGGTTAAATTGGGTTAAACCAAAGTTTAACCATGGGATGGTTAAACGTGCGGATGTTAAGAATTAACCAAAGGGTTAAGTAATAAGGGTTAAGGATTAATTAAATTTTATTGAAGGTGGAGTATAAAGTCCCGATGGAAAGGCTAATGAAGGTTTAGTCTATAGAAAGTCAAATGAAATGTTTCCGCATGAGATTAAATGAAGGGGCCTTAAGACTTAATTAAGAACATTAAACCTTTATTAGAAAGGTTTTCACCATGGATCAGGTGATTAAGGCTTGGGACTAGTGACATGCAATTTTATTTGCATAATGTGGGTATTATCGATTTAGCCCGGCATCATAATCACAATGTTCTGTGTTGAGAATATGGGCATATGATACAATGCCAATGAACCAAAAATGATGCACCTATCATTAATGTTAGTATCATATCCCCATATTCTCAACACATTACATTATAAATGATAAACTGAAAAATTCAAATACATGGAATTGAATATCACGAATGTAGACACCGGCATTCATTTTCCCCTTCGCATATATGTTATATACCTAGGGGGGATAACGGGATACAAAGAGAGGTACCCAAGGGAATAGTGTAATAATGAGATGGGCCTTAGTAATAAATAAGGTGGTTAATCCGTATCGTGTAAGGGACCATAAGTAGTTAGTAATAATGGAATGGGCCCATGGTATTAGATAGATGGTATTGAGGGAACTATGGTAATGACCCATGGTATTGTATGTATGAGGCCTATATAGTGGCTAGAGACAACACATTGAGAGGTGTCAAGGATTATTGTATGAACAGGCATGTGGCTTGTGG
>APFE030810801.1:169857-184167 GCA_000404065.3 Pinus taeda
ATTCTAAAATGCAATGTACATAAAAAAAATTATAGTGCCAAAAATTATGCTCTAAAAAACACATGTGTGTTCTGCATCACCCCTTTTCAAAATTGGGTCACTTTTTTGCTATCTCTACAAAACGGGTAACAGTATGAGTTCCCGTTTCAAAGTTTACATTGTCACAAACATAGATTGGAGATGGCATCTAGGTTCAATTGAAAATTGAAAATGTCTTTCACAATATATCATTACTCCATAAAACAACCAATGTTAAATCAACCACATTTTTTTTTCTACTCGCAAAGAGAAACTTGTACCCACATGCATTTTCTTATATCATTAATCTGGAAAATGAACAACGTTCAACTGACCATGACTTTTTCTCCTCGAGAAGAGAAACTTGTGTTTTTTCTCCTCACAGAGAGATGACAATTTAATTGAAAAAAAGAATTTGGTTTAATCATCCTCATCATTATCTAGATACACAATTATCAATGCAATATTGACACCGTACAACCAGGAGAAGTGACAGTAAGTAATTTAACACAATCTGAATACAAATAATTTACCATAATTTCTATAATAACAATAATGAAAATTGAATTAAAATAAAGTAGTCGATGTTATTTTCTAATTACAATTTAATCGTCCTCATCGTTATCTAGATACATTGTTATCTAGTCTAGATTTTTAACTATCGCAATTCCTTCAATGCAATATTGACGACGAAAAGTCAACAAAACTGATGGTAAGAAACCTCACAAAATATGAAACAATTACCATAATTTCTATAATAATCATAATTGAATTGAAATAAAATAGTTTTCATTATTCCCAAATCAATTGCTATATATTTGAGAAATGCCACATGTAAGTTATCCTTTCTGAATTGAACTAAAAATATTTCATGTACTTTTCAAACATAAGTGTATCGATCTCGATCTGCAAGTGCTAATGATAAAGCGAGTGTAATAATCGTCTACCAAAAATGGCAACAATCACATCAAAAGTAGAAATTGCCATGTTGTTAATGAAGAGAAGACTTAAATGAATATCTACAACGAACAAGACATTATATTGTTTGTTGACATGTTACGAGCCAAATGCACCAAAATGCTTCGAAGATAAACCCTACGATTAGAAGAATCCCCTACTCGATCACAATGTTCTATGTTAATAATATGGGCATATGATGCAATGCCAACAAACCAGAAATGATGCACTTGTCATTAATGCTAGTATCATATCCCCGTCTTCTGAGCACATAACGTTATAATTGATAAAATGAAAAATTAATCAATGAAGAGGATGCCAATGACAAATATGATGATATCATCGCAATTGACCAATGTTCACAACAATAACACACTATCAAGGTTGTCGCGTACTTCGAAACACTATGAAAAAACTTCATATTTTGTTTGCAATGCTCAAGTGTAAACCAATTTTCGTAAGTAATCTGCTTATAGACATATACAATTTGTTTACTTCAAGAAAATAAGTATTTAAATAAGTTCTACTAAAGATAGAAACATTTTTTATTATACAAATATTTTCCTTGTGCGAAACCGATATTAAAGCTTATATTGTAAGTCAAAGAAGTTACAATGGTAAATTGTAAATGAGTATTTGTAAATCGTTGAAAAGAGACAGAATTACAAAATTTATTTATGAAACACCCGTTCACCTGCACAAAGACACAGTAAAAACTCCACATAATGAAAATTAACAATTTTAATCATTATGTTCTCCCGAAAATACCCTGTCTTCTAAAAAAATTCATAGTTCTAAAATAAAAGCTCTACACAATTTCCTCGCGCACATACTTTGTACTCCACACAGTAAAATATTCGTACAATGAAAAATAATAATATTCCTTTATCTCCTGCACATACCCCTTCATACGATATATGATCAAGAAATTTGTAAAGTATTAGATTTGTTTGGAAAATCGATAGCTTATATTGTAAGTCATAAAAGTTACAGTAGTCAATTGTAAATAAGTATTTGTAAAACATAACTGAGTACAAAACTAACTAAGTGCAAGTTATTGTGTGTTACTACATATGGAATAGAAATAGAATTACAAAATTGTGTTATGCACCACCTGTTCTACTACACAAACCCATAGTAAAAACAACACAATGAAAATTAACAACTTTAATACTTATGTTCTCCTACAAATACCCCATCCTCTGCAAATATTCATAGTTCTAAAAGAAAAGCTCTAAGAAATTTCTCTGGCACACATACTTCTTACTCCGTATAGTAAAAGCTCCACATAATGAAACATAATAATATTCCTCGTTCACTAGTACATACTCCATTTTTCGCAAACGTTCATACGATATATAATCTGAAAATTTGTAAAAGTATTAGATATGTTTGAGAAATCAATAAGCATACACTATCTTCGCATAGTAAAATCTCTGCACATCAAAACTTAATAATATTCCTTATTCTTCTACACATACCTTCATAAGATACATAATCATAGTTCTCCTGAAAACACCCTATCTTAATTTCATCTTTTCCATAAAAGATCAACACAGTAAAAATTTTACACAATTAAATCTCCTGCACATAGCTTGTCCTCCATAAAGATTCAATTCTAGCACTAATTCTCAGAACAATACTTAATTAATTGATTAACGCCAATCTTCTCACAACTTCCTCCGCACATGCTTCTTCTATACGTTCTCCTTTTGTACATGCTTCCTTCATACAACTACCATCGAACAACCACATGCTTCCTCCACACAACCACCATCGTAAAAGCTTTACCTATTAACTTTTAGACAAACCGAACTAGAAAGAGATCAACAAGGATTGGTTGATTCTCATGTGATAATGTAGATCAAGGCTGCATAGCCTAGAAAAATCACAACATTGAAATTAACCATATTAATCATTATGCAAAGATACATAGCTCTAAAATCAAAATCTCTACGCAACTCCTCTCCTGAAAAAACTTCGTAATCTACATAGTAAAAGCTATACACAATGAAACATGATAATATTCCATGTTCTCTCGTACAAACCCCATCCTCCATAAAAATTTATACGATATACGATCTAGAAATTTGTAAAAGTATCTCTGCATAATGACTTGTGTAGCATGTCACCACCAACGTTCAACCAACCACAACTTTTGCTCCTCGATAAGAGAAACTTATCTTTCTAATCCCCACAGAGAGATGACAATTGAATTGAATTGAAAGAAGATGACGTTATTTCTTATCACAGTTTAATCATCCTCATCGTTATCTAGATACATTGGTATCAATGTAATATTGACAATGTACAACTAAGCGAAGTGATAGTAAGTAATTTAACACAATTTGTATCCGAATACGAATAAATTACAATAATTGTTATGATAATAAGAACGGAAATTGAATTGAAGTAAAGCAGTCAACGTTATTTCCTAATCACAATTTAATCTTCCTCATCGTGATCTAGATACATTTTTATCTAGTCTATCTTTGTAACCGTTGCAACTCCTTCAATGCAATATCGATGATGGAAAGTCAACAAAACTGACGATAAACAATATCATGAAATATGAAACAAGTACCATAATTGCTATACTAATCACATTTGAATTGAAATAAAACAATTGTCACTATTCCTGAATCGATTGCTATGAATTTGAGAAATGCCAAGTGTAAGTTATCCTTTTCAAACTAAACTAAAAATATTTCACGTACTTTTCACACATAAGTGTATCTATCTCAATTTGCAAGTACTAATGATAAAGCGAGTGCAATAATCATCTACCGAAAATAGAAATTCCTGCAATGTCACTAGCAATACAAAATGCCATGTTAATAATTCAGATGAGAGCTAAAGAAATATCTATAACAAATGAAAGCTTGTATTGTTTGTTGGTCTACTATGGTCCAAATGCACCAAAACACTCCGAAGAGAATCCCTACAATTACCAAGAGCCCCTAATCGATCACAATGTTATGTGCTGAGAACATGGGCATATGATGTAGTGCCAACAAACCAGGAATGATACACTTGTCATTAATTGTAATATCATACTCCCATATCCTTAGCACATAACATTATAATCGACAAAAGATGCTCAACACACATCAACACATTAAATTATCCTCATCACAATGCAATAATCATATACCAAAAATAACAAGTCTTGTGAATTTTCTATAGCTATAAAAATACAACAAATAGAACAAACCCAACAAAAGAACTGAGTAGTGCAACAATCACACCAACGATAGATAATGCGATGCTATTAATCTAGAGAAGAGTTAAAGAAATATATACAACGAACAAGAGCTTATATTGTTTTTCGATGTGTTATGGTTGATGTATAGAACTCGAGCCCTATGAATGTCACTAAGGTCACAAAATCAAATTATTTTTTTTTCTACATGTTTAGTGACTTTCCCCATCCAAATTCTATAGCATCATAAATAAGATATTTCAGGGAGTTCCCTACGTAGGTACCATAAGTGATAAACGGTCATCGCTGCCAGGTTCCAAACTCCTCTCCTCTATTTGCATCACTTGACACATTAGGCATTTGGGGTTAAGAAGAAAATGAATACATCATATTTTTGGAACGAAACTTATAGTTTTAATTAAGTAATAGGTACATTGAATTTATTTATGAAAAAACTTTATTTTCTTGACTAAATATCCATAAGCCTTATTGTGTTACGAACATCAAATTATTATTTTTGCACACATTTGATTTTTCAATTAAATTGTTTGATAAATTTAATAGAATTAAAAAAAAGAGAGAGAGAATAGATGATATGCGAAAGACATCATGTGCAGACAAAGTTAAATGGAGGTTGTTGGAAGTTTGTGGATGTTATGCTAAAGTTTTTTTCAAATTTTACCAAGACAATAAATATAAAAATCTTCTTTTTTAATTGTTATTTAGGGGCGTATTTCACAACTTATAATCATTAATTAATATAAGTTCTGAAGCTAGTTGTTCAAAGGTTTCCTCTATGGTGTTTCAAATGTCAATTAAGGGCGTTATTGAGTGCGTAAGTAGTTGTGCAAATGAAGTTGTATGGAGGTTGTTGTGCATGTGCGGATATTATGTGAAAGTTATGTGCAAAGTTTACTAAGATAATAAATATACAATTTTCTCTTTTATTCTTATTTGGGGACGTATTTCACAACCTGTCCTAACTACACACTTTCTTTATTGATGTCAAGACTTACCTAGCCTGTTATGTGGCAGTTAATGCACATGGAATGTATATGTCGACCATTGGATTTAAGCAAGTAGATTATCCAACGATGGGAATGTACAAACCCTGAGCATTAACTACCACAAAACAGGCTAGATAACTCTTGCCTTTATTGATTGCTTGGTAGGCAAGTACATACTTTTACATTTCTACTTCCATTCATCCATCCCTGTCACATGTTCCACACATTTTCTATTCACACAAGAAATGATCCATTTTCGCATATATGCATTTTTTTTATGTTCAAAGTGTATGGAAAGCATGTTTCTAGATTTGATGTTTTCATGCTTATTTGGTTTTCTAAATGCGTGAGCACATGTGTACTTGGTGAATTAAATGTTGAGATGAATTGTAAATTATCTGCATGTTTGTTTTCTATTAATCAAAGGATAGACATTGAGACAATGAAAAATCTATATGGCAGCTTTATCTTTGTAGCATGTTTAAAATGCAAAATAGACGTAGGTGATGATTTCTAAGGAAACAAAACTACAAATATTTAAAATAGCTAGTATAGTAAGGGGAAAACACTATTTGCACTGATAGACAAAATGGTGGGGCATGTAGCATTTTCTCTTTGCGAATTGCGTTTAAGAGCTTGGAGTATTGTTTGACCTTGTTTTGCCTTATATAAATTTTTATCAATAAATCTGAGCTTGGACAATAGCAACAATGTAGGGATACAGAAGTTGTACAATACTACAAACTTCTATACCAATTTTCATGTTCGCTTTTGGCAATGGTGGGAGTTTTTGGTTCATTAAGCTTTTCTCTATAATACTTTGCAATATTTTGTAAACTTTGGTTTACTTTACGATACAGCGAGAAATGAGTGTGTTAAGTTATTTATAAATCAAATTTGGTTTTACAAAATAGTGGGGAGTAGTTGTGAATTTGATTCGTTGTATAAGATTTTCTACTGAGGATATGGGCATATGATGTAGTGCCAATGAACTAGAAATGATGCACCTGTCATTAATTCTAGTATCATATCCCATATTCTTAACACATAACATTATACATGACAAAATTAAAAAATTGATCAATGAATAGGACACCAATGACAAAAATGATGATATCATGGCCATTAACTAACATTTGCAGCAATAACACATTGTCAAAGCACTCGCATAATTAGAAACACTATGAAAAAACTTTATATTTCATTTTGCAATGCTCAATTGTAAACCAGTTTTCGTAACTAATATGTTTATAGACACATACATTTTGTTTACTTAAATCAAATAAGTATTTAAATAAGTCCTAGCGAAGATAGAAACTTGTTTTATTATACGAAGCTTTTCCTTGTGCAAAACCCATATTAAAGCTTATATTGTAAGTCATAGAAGTTACAGTAATCAATTGTAAATGAGTATTTGTAAACTATTGAAAAGAGAAAAAACTACAAAATTTCGTTATGCACCACCCTTTCACTTGCACAAAGACACAGTAAATACCCCGCACAAAGAAAATTAACAATTTTGATCATTATCTTCTCACACAAATACCTTGTCATCTATGAAGACACATACTTCGTACTTCACATAGTAAAATCTTTGTACAACAAAACATAATAATATTCCTTGCTCTCCTACACATACCTTGTCCTCTATAAACATTCATATGATATACGTTTAGGAAATGTGTAAAATTATTAGATTTGTTCTTATATTGTAAGTCATAAAATTTACAGTAGTCAATCGTAAATGAGTATTTGTAAAGAATTACTGAGTACGGAACTAGCTAAATGCGAGAGATTGTGTGTTACTACATATGGAAAAGAAGCAAAATTACAAAAATTACATTATGCATCCCTTCTTTTCGTGCACAAACCCACAATAAAAACAACGCACACTAAAAATTAACAACTTTAGTCATTATGTTCTCCAACAAACACCCTGTCCTCTTTAAAGATTCATAGTTATAAAAGAAAATCTCTACACAATTACTCCACCGCATACACTTCGTACTTTGCACAACAAAATCTTCGTACAAACGAAGCATAATAATATTCCCTGTTGTCTTGCACATAACCCATCCTTTGTAAACATTTATATGATATACCATTAGGAAATGCATAAAAGTAGTAGATTTGTTCGACAAATTGAGAAACAAACCCCATCTTCATTAATCTCCACATGCACCCCCAGTTATACTGGAAATACCCATTCCTGATAAAAATTCTACACAATGAAATCTCTCACAAAACTTTGTACCCTGTCCTAATCAAATCTCTACGTAATTGCTCTGTCTCACATACTTTGTACACCGCACAATAAAAGCTCTACTTAATGAAACATAATAATATTCCCCGTTATCTCGGACATAATTTATCTTTCGTAAACATTCATATGATATACAATCTGACAATTTGTTAAAGTTTTAGATTTGTTCAAGAAATTGACAAGCATAAACCATCTCCACACAGTAAAAGCTCTGCATAGAGGAACATAATAATATTCCTTGTTCTCCTCCACATACCTTGATACAATACATAATCATAGTTCTCCCAAAAATACCCTGTCCTAATTTCATCTTTTTCGTAAAAGCTCAACACAATAAAAGCTCCGCACAATGAAATCTCCCATGACATCCACACACACTTCTTCTCCTGCACATACCTTCATATGATACATAATCATATTTTTCCTGAAAATGCCCCATCCTAATTTTGTCTTTGCCATAACAACTCAACACAATAAAAACTCCACACAAAGAAATCTCCTACACATACCCCGTCCTTCATAAAGATTCAATTTTAGCACTAATGCTCAGAAAAACACAGAATTAATTGGTTAACATCGATCTCTACATAGCGTCCTCTACACATGCTTCTTCTGTACATGCTTCCTTCACACAACCACCTTCAAACAACCTCATGCTTCCTCTGCACAACCACCATTGTACAATCTTGATCTATTAACTTTTAGTCAAATCAAATTAAAAGAGCTCAACAAGCACTGCCTGATGTTCATCTAGATCAAGATTCAAAAGCCTGGAAAAATGAGAACATTGAAATTAACAGTATTAATCATTCTGCAAAGATACATAGCTCTAAAATCAAAATCTATATGCAACTTCTCTCCCACACAAACTTTTGTAATTTGCATAGTAAAATCTCTACACAACGAAACATGATAATATTCTCGTTCTCCTACACATACCCCATCCTCTGTAAACATTCATACAATATACGATTTCGAAATTTGTAAAAGTATCTCCACACAATGACTTGTGTAGCCTGCCACCATCACCCCCCCTCCGGCCTACGCAAAGGACCTACAACTGCATCATTTTTGTAATCGTTGGGAAGAGAAATACCATAACATTGTCAGTGTCAGTGTTATTGTCAGAGTACTCACTAACGAAATGGCCACTCATAAAATTAGTTTTTTGTTTATTTTTGAATCAATTGTCAGCCGTTGACAAATACAAAAGATAAAATGCTCTCCACGAGGGTAATTATATCCCATTGGAAGGTGCTAGGCCATTCATAAATTAGAAATAATATTTCCAAGAAATTATAAAATTATTTTTGAATTCATGCAAAATAGAAAAAATCTACATTTTCTAGAAATTGGCTAAAATGACTAAAAGACAACAAAATATTGGACAATCAATGCAATTTGACCGCAAATTGAATTCTATAGTCATTGATGAGGCAGAGACTAATAAAGCTAAACCTTGGGGTTGGGTCAAAAAAGTTAAAATTATTGCTTTTAATGGATGTGTAGATTAGTTTATAATTAAAAAAAAAACAATTTAAAAATATTTAAATCTTCATAATCATATAGACCAACCCCGAAGGGAATCTTTTAAAGCCCGTTGGACAGACTAGTAGGGCCTAACCCCAAGGGCGTAAGGGAGAATTGGCCCTGTGACCTCCTGATCGCCCGAGGTACTTAACAACGGGGACTCAACAGTTGACCTAGCCTTGGGGCTTAAAATTTTAATAATATTAATATGATATATTATCTATCTATATATATACACACACACTTTAAAATTTTGATTTTTTTTATATTTTTTATATTGTTTCCAATATTCCCTATTGGGCCTTGGAGAATTCACAAGATGAACACAATGCAATCATTTTTGAGATCAAGTATGATCATGTCACCAATAGAATGTCGCCATCAGGTCAAAAAGTTGGTCAAATAAACCCAACAAATTTACAGACTAACTCTAATGCAAAATTCCAAGAAGACTTCAGGGATTAGGTTCTAAATTCCTATGCACTCAAAACAAAGGAGAGTAAACCATTTTAGGTTATAGAATTCTAGTAGATGACCAAAACCATAGTGGCATCATCCATGGGGAAACCCCCAAAAAGTTAAGATGAATAAGTAGATAGATTAAGGTCAGAAACCAAGTTTACTATAATGTGTAGGCTAGCCTTTGGATTGACTTTTATGGTCACTAATGATAAGTCTAGTCTTTGGATTGAATTTTCAAGTCATTAACATTGATGATAAGGATGAATACATGGTGGTGATGAATGTTAGATCAAGCCATTTAGGTACCAACTCCAATCCAATCCTAATCAACAGGAAGCCAAAGAAAACTCCTCCAAAAAGGGGAAAAGAAAAGATGACTGAGGAACAAACCTTCCCATCCTTCCAACTTGCCTTCGAAGGTGAGTTTCTTTGATTTACTATGAATTTTTTACATCTCTTAATTTTTTTCTTAGCTTTGTACCTTTTTACTATATATGTGGACATTATATGGTTTTTTGACAATTGGAAAACTATGTCATTTCATATGCTCAAACATTTCCACTATACTACATTACATTAAGGTGTTGTTTAGTTTCCTATTTTGGCAAGACACACCTAGCTCTATATGTAACTATTTTGTACAATATTAATACATACATAGTCTAGCATTTAAAATTGAAATTATAGAATTCTAAGAATGAACCTATAAAAATAAGTTCATTTTGCCAAACTTATGAGCTACCCAATGATGTCCACCAATTGAATCTTAAAAGCTCTCAATTGTGCAAAATTGATCTGAATTTATGTAGGAATGAACTGAAATATAGACATAAACAGAAACAAAGAGCTACAACATCGACAAAACTTTAATTTGTTAATAACAAAGTACTGAAAATTGTTACATATGGAATGGAAATAAATTAGTTCAGGCAATGGTAGCTTATCTCTTAGAAGATATGTCATGGCTACATGTCTTTTGAACTGTGTTACAATGAGGTTTGATGGCCTATTTATTATTGAGAAACAATTGAAAACCCTAAACATCTAAAAACCTAACCCTAAGAGATGAAATGCCAAAAGTTTGTGGGCCCCTTTGGGGTAAATTGCTATAGAAACTTCTCGAGGTCGTAACTTTGGCATATGATCTTCGTTTGACGCATATGATACCTCATTAGAAATATCTCTCCAAGGACTCTAACTTTCGACTAGAAACCCTTATCGTAAATAAATGGCTTACCTGTTTTCCAAAAAAAATCGTTTAGGGCCTCAAAACGGCTCTAGAAGTTCAAGACCCAAAAATTTTCCAAAAATAGTAAATTATGCTACAATTAAGGAAACTGGAGGAAATAGTGGTGGGGGTCCAAGTGGAATAGGAGGGTTTCCACCAATATCCACCTAGATCAGTCCTCCCCCCTTAGGAAGCAATGTTCTCCATTACGTTGAGTGCCTAAATTAGACGAGGAAACTTTTGTTGAACTTGATCCCTGGTGAGCCACTTGCCTTGGTGCAAGAGTTGGTCAGCTTTGGCAACCCGATAAATTCAAATCTTCTAATGGCAATTGTTCTTGATCTGTGTATCCATGATCCCATTAGTCGTGGATTGTTCCATGAAGTTTGATTTTAGCTTTGTTGGTATTAGTTTTTCTACAATGTCTGATGTGTCCAATAATGGTGGAAAGCATGGTTAAAGGCAGTCCACATTGAACAGTGGGTGAAGACCAAGGAATGGGGGAATGTTGAGCTCAAAATCATTATCTCCCACAACCTTGGTGATGGTTCAAGGCTCATATGGAGTGGTCAGATATTCTGATGGGCTCTGACAGGGCTTTCTTTCTGCAAATGCAACCAAACTTTGTCGCCCAACTGAAACTTATGTGGCACCTGGTGTTGATCATGTCGTTGCTTGTACTTGGCATTGGATTTATCCAACATGTTGTGAACCTGCTTGTGGATGTGTTGGATGCGCTCACTAAACCTGACTACTTTATTAGCCTCAGACTGTACATGTGCATATTATGCTTATGTAGTTGCATGATGCATGGCAACATCAATCAGACACAATAGTTGAAATCCCAGATCCACTTGAAATGGACTGTGACCAATCGAGCTATGGAGAGATCTCTTATAACTATGTTGGCACATAAGGAAGGCTCTCATCCTAGATTTATGGATGCTTGGAGTTATACATGTGAAGTATGTGCACTATCATCCTATTGACGACCTGTGTCTAGCCAGCAGTCTGAGGATGGAATGCAATTGACTTGGTAAGCTTGGTGTCGAATAATGTCCAAAGGCTAAACCAAAATGTGGTCAGGAACCTACTATCCCGATATGATATAATGGTCTATAAGATCCCAAAATTGTACCCACACTCATTCAAACAAGAGTATGGCAGTGTCGTCTATTGTGGTACCCTTCTTATAGATTGCCAATATATCCATCTTAGAAAATATGTCCACAACCACAAATACACAGTCATTACCATGCTTGGTAGAAGGGAGGCTAGATAAATAGTGCATAGAGATGGATTCCCAAGGTTGGGTGGGGGTAGGTAGAAGAGTAAACAAACCTTGCTACTTGATGGTTGGCTTGGCGATGGCACAGGTAGTGTAAGATCTGATATATTTTCCAACATCATCTCATAGTTTTGGCTAATAAAAATACTTATGTAGTACAACGACAATTTTCTCCATACCAAAGTGTCCTATGACTTGACTATATTGTGCCTCCCAAATCAACTTAGCACGCTCGCTTGCAGGAACACAAAGGAGGCCTAGCTCAGGTCTGAATTTCAAACTCTAAAATTAAAACCCATTTGAACTGAAATCTTAGTGAAGCTTGGGTCTGAATTTCAGAGCTTGTCTCGCTATATTTCTAGAGATATAATATGAGGAATTTAGGGTTTTTGTAGACTCCCGAATTACATTCTAAACAGGTGAACTTGGGAAAATCGTCATAACTTTCTCTCTGAGCATTAGATTGAAATTTCGTAAGAAGTTACAAAAAGACGACAAACTGTAGTTTGTTGTATATAGTTTTCAGATCCTAAGGTTGAAACAATGATACGTGGAACTTCATACAAGTGTGCTCTAGTAAACTAGTCTATAATCAAGTCATCATGGCAGATTTGACATAACTCTTCCTTGCAGAATCCAATCTTGATTAGGCTTGCAGGGTTAGAAAGAGAACATAGAGGGATACTACATGATGCAATTCTAGAACTTGGAGATCTGAAATTACAAGGTTACAATCGTTTCAAGATCGAGCTCATAAAATCAAGAAAAGATGGTATGAGGAAGTTTGATGGCAAGGATCCAGTAAATTGGATACTATAGATGGAGCAATATTTTGATCTACATGAGGTGAAACTATTACAAAAGGTATGTATTGCATCTTAATATTTAGAAATATATCAATTTTTATGGTATAAAGGGCTTTGTTCTCATAAACCAGTTGTTACATGGTCAATTTTCACGAAGGAAATGATAACACATTATGAGGATACAAAGAGAAACACCTTTTTTCAGCCAATTGATAAATCTCAAACAAAAGTGTTCAATGGGAAAGCACATTGAGGACTTTCAAAAATTGAATATAAGGGAAAATTTTATTCCAAAGAAGCAGAGGATTGATGTCTCCATAGGGACTTTAAAGGATAGCATTCAACATGAGGTTCATCTTTGGGAACCCGATTCATTGGAGAAGGCATTAAGGTTGGCAAGAAAAGTGGAAAGTAAAATTATGGCAACAAGGAAGTCTACCCCTCACAACTATAAATATGGAAGTGTTGTTTCGCCTAGCCTTCCACAACCTACAAGGTTGACACCACAACAATTTGAAGAAAAAAGAGCAAAAGGGCTTTGTTACAATTGTGATAACAAATACATAAAAGTCATAAGTGTGCCGAGAAGAAATTATTTTACATAGATTGTGAAGAGGAGGAAGAAAATGATCAAGAAACATCAAAAGAAGAGGATATACACCATGAACCAACCCCGGAGAAAGAAGAAATGAATCGGACCATATCTTGTAAAGCATTGGAAAGAATTACCACTCCTCAAACTCTCAAGATAGAAGGACATATCAAGAATAAAAAGGTGCAAGAAGTGAAAGATCAAATCAAGAAAGAAGAAATGAATCCAACCATATCTTGTAATTCATTGGTCGAAATTACCACTCCTCAAACTATCAAGATAGAAGGACATATCAAAAAGAAAAATGTTCAAGAAGTGAAAGATCACATCGAGCATCAGGAAATGAATCCGACCATATCTTGTAAAGGATTGGAAGAAATTACCACTCCCCAAACTCTAGAGATAGAAGGACATATCAAGAAGAAAAAGGTTCAAGCAGTGAAAGATCACATCGAGCACCAACATCAAGTTCTCCAAATTTTAAAGGATAATGCCACTTCGGTGCAAAATCAAATGAAACAACAGGTAGATCAACATCATAGTGAAAAATGTTTTGATGTAGGTGATTGGGTATTTTTACTGCTGCTTCTAATATAAGCTATTTATGAGAAGGAAATGTTGGCAATACTACATGCACTTAAAAAATGGCGACCTTACCAAATGGGAAGACTCTTCAAGGATGAGGATATGGAAGCATTGTTTTGTGCTATTTCTATTATCCAACCAGATTTGATAAACGAAGCAAGGGATGAATGGAAGAAGGACGAATAAGTATGGCTACTTATTCAAAAGTTGCAAAAAATCCTAATTCAAACAATATTTCTAGAAATTGAAGAGGAAGAAAAAATCATATTGGAACCTGGAGTAGTCACAGAAACAAGAACCCAACAACTACGAAATCGATCAATTTCAGAGTATCTCATCAAGTGGAAGAACTTACCCACTGAAGATTCCACA
>APFE030810801.1:189145-203358 GCA_000404065.3 Pinus taeda
AAATAACAATAGAGGGATTCTATGGGGCACAATAATAACAATATGGGGACAATAGGGGCACAACAATATTAATACGGGATACAACTACAATATTAATGGGGCATCACTAGTATTATAGGGACCTAACATGTCCCTTAGGAAGAAATGGTCTCCATTGTGTTGAGTGCCTAAAGGAGATAGGGAAACTTCTGTTGAACTTGGTCCCAAGTGAGCCACTTGCCTTGGTGCAGGAGTTGGTCAACTTTGACAACATGATACAATCAGATCTTATGATGGCGAGTGTTCTTGATATGTGTGTCCATGATATGATTAGTTGTGGATTGTTCCATGTAGTCTGAGTTTAGCTATGTTGGTATTAGTTGTTCTACAATGTTTGATGTGTCCAACAATGGTGGAAAGTATGGCCAAAGGTGATCCACATTGAACACTAGGTACATGACAAGGAATGGGGGAATGCTGAGCTCAAAAGCATTATCTCCCACAACCTTTGTGATGGTTTAAGGCCTGTAGTGGTCGAAGCTTCCGATGGGCTCTGACAAGGTGTTCATTATGTAAATGCAACCAAACTTTATCGTCCACCTGAAACTTATGGGGCACCTCATGCTGATCATGCTAATGCTTATACTTAGCATTGTATTTATCCAAAATGTCGTGAACCTGTTGGTGGATGTGTTGGATGCATTCAATAAACTTGGTTGCTTTATTAGCCTCGGACTGTACATGTGTGTATTATGCATGTGTAGTCACATGAGGCATGGAAACATCAATCAAACACAAAATTTGAAATCCTAGACCCACTGGAAAGGGACTGTAGCCTGAGCTACGAAGAGATCTTTTATAACTATGTTGCAGATTGGGAAGGCTCTTATCCCATATTTGTGGATGCTTGGAGTTGTACATGCAGAGTATGTGCACTATCATCCTATTGACAACCTCTGTCTGACCATCAGTATTAGGATGGAATGCAGTTGACTTGGTAAGCTTGGCCTCCAATAAATATCTAGAAGCTAAACTAGAATGTGTTCAGGAACCTGGTATCCCAATTTGATGTAACGGTAACTTAGTGGGATCCCAAAATGTACCCACACTCATTCAAAGAAGAGTTTGGCAGTGTCCTCTATTGTGATACTCTTCTTGCAAACCACCAATATATCCATCTTATAAAATCTGCTTATGACCACAAATACACAGTGATTACCATGCTTGGTAGAAGGGAGGCCAGACAAATAGTCAATGGACATGGATACCTAGGACTGGCTAGGAGTAGGAATAGGAGTGTACAAACCTTTCTTCTTGATGGTTGGCTTGGTGATGGCACAGGTAGTGCAGGATCTGATATATTTTCCAACATCCGATCAGAGTTTTGGCCAATAAAAATGTGTATGTAGTACGACTGCATTTTTCTCCACACCAAAGTGTCTTGTGACTCGACTGTAGTTGGCCTCCCAAATCATTTTAGCATGCTTGCTTGTAGGAACGGAAAGGTGGCCTAGGTAGCATAATAATGTGTCTTGGAAGTGGAAATATGGAACTTGCTTGCCATCCACTAGCATATGGTATGTGGTGGTGAACTTTGGATCATTTTTTTCAGTTGCGTCCGTCAAGAGGCCTTGTGGCCACAAGAGCTGAAAACAATAGTCAGTGTTGCAACTAGGGGTTGGCTGAGGCAATCTGCAATATGAATGGTGCTACCCTTTTTTTTATTTAATGTTCAAGTGGAATTTTTGCAGTTATGTAGACCACTTCTGATGGAAATTGTTCAACAACTTTCCTTGTGTCTGTATAAAATGAAGAGGTCAGTGATTTGTGTAGATGACCGTTTCCTTCCCAGAATTTAATGTTTCCATTACCGACAAGCCTACACGATAGAATACATATCTTTATCTTAAGCGGGGTACTTCCGAATTGTATCAGAAAGTGTCTTATTATGATACGCCATTGGATGTCCTTATTGAGTGAAAATTGCACCAATAGCGTAATCGAAGGTGTATGCCTCAATTTCAAATGGTCGTTTAAGGTATGGCAATGTGAGTACAGGTGCAGAGCAAAGGTGGTGCTTCAACTCAATGAACGCCCCTTCCTTTGGGTCTTCAATCTCAATCTTTTGGACCTTGGTGGTTGTAATAGTGGTGTTGAGATCTACATCAATAATCTGCTTCCCTTTATCATTCCCCTTGTCAGAGTCTGACAGAGTATGAACATGAATAAAATCTGAAGTCTTCAACTTGGCCACTAGTGACTGCTTAACACGACACTCACTTGTGTTGTGAGTGGGGCTCTTATGGAACTCACATCACTTCCTTGTGTCCTTCTTTATCTTCCTAGTTCTATTCTTTTCTTGTAGCTTCGATGGGTTGTCATTGGTCACCCCACCTTGGCTTTGTCCCTTGTTTTGCAGTTTGGAGGCGCCTTTTCCTTGGTTCGGATTTGTAGAACCAAAGTCTCGCTTCTTCTGTTTAAATTTCTGCTCAATCTTGATAGTGTATCGATATGCAGCACTGAGTGAGGAAATGTCCAGGAAATCCATCTCGTCATGGATGTATTTGTGTAGACAATAGCAGTACTTGAGTACCAGATGCCACTCAGAATCCTTGATACCCAACTTCATGCGAAGGGTATGAAAAACGTTTGTGAACTTTTGCATGTCTTGGTCCCTTCCTAGTTGTAGTGTCATCCATTTTATGTACTTATCTTCGTAGCTCCCGACAAGGTAATACTCTTCTTTGACAACATCCTAGAAGGAATTCCAAGTGGGTGCGTTTGAAAACAGTGAGGGTTCCCTCTTGTCCTTTCACTCACAGTAGGTTTCCCACTAGTCCTTGACGTGGAGGCGACTTTGAGGGGAGAAAAAAATAATGTTTCCCTATCACAAAAATCATAAACCAAAAAATATCTTTCCAACATATTTAACCATTTATCTACGACATATGCATCTATTTGACCTTAAAATATAGGGATGTCAAAGTTAAATTGTACCTTGAAAGGGGCGATGCCTCTAAAGTGACTACTAGATGAAAATGCATCACTTGTTGGCATCCGCAAAGGATCTAGGCAAAGTTGTCCATCATCTCGTTCATTTGCTGCTTAAGGGCTTCTTCGAGAAGCAATTTGATAAGATCTCCCGCTACTTTGTCTTTCTTTTCTTCCCCCATAAGCGACAGTTAATGTTGGCGATGATGGACTTGCAAGTGTTCAACCAACTATAGTCCTAACTCCTTATACCTTGACCTCGTTGGGGACATGCAAAAAAAAACAAAGAAAAAGCAGACCACTTTAATACCATTGATATGGATTTATGCAGAAACAAAGTGAAATATAAACAAAAACAAAAACACGAAGCTACAACGACAACATAATTTTAATTCATTAATAACGGAGTAGTGAAAATCATTACATGCAAAATGGAAATAAACTAGTTCAGACAATGGTAGCTTATCTATGAGAAGAGATGTGGTGGCTACATGCCTTCTGAACTGTATTACAATGAGGCTCAGATACATATTTATTATTGAGAAACAATGGAAAACCTAAACATCCAAAAACCTAACCCTAGGAGATGAAGCAGCCAAAGTTTTTGGGCTCCATTAGAGTAAACTGATACATCAATTTCCTGGAGTCGTAACTTTGGTATATAATCTTCATTTGACGTATACGATACCTTGCTAGAAAGATCTATCGAAAGACTATAACTTTCAACTACAAACCCCTATCGCAAGTTTTGGGTTTGCCCATTTTCCTAAAAAAAAAAAATTAGGGTCTCAAAACGACTTCAAAATTTTAGGACCCGAAAAGCTACAAAAAATAGTAAATTGTGCTACAATTAAAGAAACTGAAAGAAACAGTGGTGGGGGTCCAAGTAGAATAAATGGACGGCCACCAATATCCTCTGGATCAAAAAATAAATGAAAACCATAGGCTACCCAATTATGCCAACTAATTTAAAGATCAATGGTAACAATAATTAAATCATTCAACTAGAGAAAAATGGAACCTCAAATTCTAAAGACTCAATTAAATAGATCTAATGAACTAGAGTTTACAAGAACTATGTATGCATTTGATCACGGTAATGTGATCTTAGACTCATGAAACGATTTAAAAACTTGACATTTATATACTTGTCTCATATCTTTAACTTTAATCAACACATTGCTTATTTGATATATAATTGTTTAGGTGAATATATATTTGTAATTAAGTTTATATACTTTATCTTGTTTTTTAGTTTTTTTTTTTTTGACTAATTCCAATTTGTATATAATTCATTGCTTGGATTTATTGTTAAGATATTTGGTTTTAATTATGTAGAATATTTTTTATTGATGCATTTTAAGTGAACATTTCTTATTGTTTTCATCATATTCAACAACAATGTTGTCTTTCTTAGTATGTTGCACAACCCTCTTCACCTTTAGAGACACTATGTTCGTTTCCACTACTTTACACATATATTGAATCAAGCACTCACACATGTTGGACTAAAAACATTCCTTCTACTTTGCACCTAGATATTGAATAAAACAATCAACATGTTATTAAAATCTTGTGTGAAATTCATTGTATAAAATAAAAAATTCTTATGTGAAATTCATTGTATAAAATAAAAAATTACACCAATATGTTTAACTATAAAACCCTCCAGTTTATATCACATTTTAAATTTTTAATTAATAACTACAAAAATTATCATTCAATAATTTCATTTTTTTAGTTTTTGAATAACAGTTTTCCCACATTTTTTTAACTAATAAATAGAGTTTTTTTAAAGAGTTTTTTTGTTTTTTAATTTAGTATTCGAACTAATAAAATAGAGTTTTTTTCTTTTATTATTAATAAAATAGCAGTTTTTTGTTTTTTAAATGTTATTCTTTTTTAACTAATAAAGAGAGTTTTTTTTTATATTAATAAATAAAAATTTTGTTTTGTTTTTTTTAAATAGTATTCATTTTCCAACAGCTTTTTATATTATATAAATAAGTAGAAGTTTTTTGTTTTTGCTTTTTAAATAGTATAATTCGCGCTTTTTAATTTTGTGAATTTTTTTCCTCATAGTTGAGTATATATTATATATATATATAATATATTATATATTATATATATATATTCCTCACCATTCTTATTAAAAACAAAACAAAACAAAACCCTATTATTAAAAAGTCTATGTCAATATAAAATAGATAAAAATAAACCTCATATTATTAAAAATAAAAATAAATCTCTCTTCATAGTGGGTAACCCAGTAGCTACAACAAACTGATACGATTTCATTTAAATGGAAAATTCCCATTTAATTTATATGGAAAATCCTCTTTTTCTCAATGCATTTGATTGATAATGCAACGGCATCTTCAGTTTTGTTCAAAAAGATACGTCATCTTCAGTTAGGTTCAAAAAGATAAATGTGGGGGCACTGCCACTTAAAAAATGTCATAGTGGAGCGCCTTGGATACCGATCCAATCACATATGTTAATGATTTAAACTAACTAATTCAGGCCGCATGCTTCATTACAAATGATTTTGTATAAAAGAAATTGAAACCTTCATGACTACAAAATTATGATGCAAAATTGGCATTCAAAACACCCTCATGTCTTGCCTTGGCAAGCGCTCTGAATGTGTGAAAAAATTATAAAGTTGAAAAGAAGTAAGTAAAGGATTTATATTTTGCCATGGCATTCAATACACCTTCAGCTCATGTCTGCCCTCTGAATGTGTGAAAAAATTATAAAGTTGAAAAAATAAAAATTATAAAGTTGAAAAAGAAGTAAAAGATTTATATTTTGCCATGGCATTCAAAACACCTTCAGCTCATGTCTTGCCTTGGCAAGCCCTCTGAATGTGTGAAAAAATTATAAAGTTGAAAAAAAGCAAGTAAAGAATTCATATTTTGCCACTAAATTTGTCATAAACGTGATATTCAAAACAACCCCTGATTATTAAAGAGGCCTTATAATATCACAAAGCAAAACAACCCCTGGTTATTAAAGAGGCCTCATGTCTTTGTCAATAAAATTGAACATAGGATAAGAGCATCATGTTCTGAATTCCCTGACTCAACCAAATAAGTTGAATTTTACAATTTCTTTCCGCCATTCGGACATCAGAGCATTCTGGAATAAGAGCAAGTGCATAATACGACTTTAACCTCATGTATAATCATAATTCCACGAGGCTGACTAAGAAATAAGAAACACTTTTTCTATACAGTTAAAAAGAGGCCATAAAAAGATTTGACACAAGTTAGCCAGACTGATGGTCCCAACGCACAATTACTTTGCCAAATCAGAAAATAAACAACTTTGGGGATGCACACTACTGCAAATCTAGAAATATTTACATTGATCTAGGTGAAGAGAGCAATTATCCTAGTTAAGCAGATAGCTAACTTTCAAAACTCTTCTCTGGCATCTCCGTCACGGTCTTTAGAATTTGGGAGTTGTCTTCAGTAATACTTCCCTGTGTCCAGCGTTTTAACATCTCCAAGGCTGCTTTTGGCTGATCCATTGGGACCATATGACCTGCATCACGAACCTGGTGCAGCAAAATAGAAGATTCCATAAGGAAGAAGCTATGTACTTGTACAAAGAAATCAAAGATGATCATCCAGTGCCTTTCACCTTGACGAAACTGAGTGGTCCATAACTGGTTATTAGACCTGCTTCCTTATCATCTACAAGGAAAGATTTTGTAGGCGCCTTCTTGAAATTCTCACTTCCAGACCAATCCATGGAATTCACCCATCTTGAACTGCCTGAAAGACACATAATTTGAACAATTAACTTTTCAATTTTGAAGATTAGGCTGACAAGTACCGGATCCGTCAGCCAAAAACACGACTGCAAATATGTTAACAACAGACTTAACACCTAAATCATAAAATCATTGTCCAAAACAAAAACAATGTGTTCTATGTATACAGTATCATTACCTAACCAATTGCTAAGGAGATCATATTCTCCTGCATAAACTAGCAACTTGACACCATCCTCCAAGAGCGTTGGAATGCCAACTTCCATATTCCGCATCAAGTCAGTAAGCCTAGCTTTATAAACCAAGTGGCTACAGGCTACAAATTTTCGGCTACCAACCCCCAGGGCATCCCTAACGGAAGCCTGGTTTAAATAATTCTCCATATTTGAGAAATCATAGCACAGGTCACCATTGCACTCCTTCCGAATATCATAGTACTGCAAAATATAAGACAAAAATGATGAAAACTATATTTTAAGATATATAAAACAAAGATGACAAACTACATTTTAAGATACAAAATGCTGATAAAATAAACAGCATGTTTGACTTTCCAGTATTTAGAAGTTAAGAGATAATATCTTACATTGATATTCCCAGCTAATGATACAATGGAACTCAAAATTGAGGTGCACACCAAGTATGACGCAAAGCAAGTGACAGTCCCTGTGGTACCTGCCAAGTTATCACACGGGCTATAATCAGGACCCACATTAAGAACCTTCGATGAACGATCCAGCATAATATCACCCGTAGTTCCTTAAAACACTTCACAAATGGTAACTAAGAATCATAAAGCAAACAACATAGTAACAAGATTTGAATATGAAGATAAATATAAATATAGTTCAGTACAGAAAGTATAAATCTCATAGTTACGAAAATATGCATTTTGTTCCAAATTTTAATAGGGTTTCAGCCTCAGGAATGACCAATAAACCAGGGAATAAAAATATTCCTTAAAATTTGATGACTAGTTTATATTTATAGGTTTCTATTTTTTATATTTTTGGGCCGTTTTTTCTGGTTTATAGGTCTACAAGTATCAAATACATGAGATATATTATTAAAGACCATAAAAAGTAAGTCGATCATACCGCTAAATGTTTGTAAAAGCACACAATAAACAAGAATGAACTAACCATTAGAGGGAAAAGCATCACCTCTGCCCAATATTTTGAGATCCAGATAAGCCTTTACTACTGTTATGGCAAACACTTGCACAAACAACTTAAAAATACATTGAATATTTCAAAAATCACATCAACAAACAAGTCGTCAACTGAGGATAAGTGCTCAAAGCCCTCGACACAAGTTTTATGGTTGGTTTCACAAGCTGTATTGATCCGACTGTGATTGTTCTCCCAATCAGGCAATCAAATTGCAAAAACCCACTCTGGAATATTACCAAAGCAACTGCATGATGAACCTAGCTTTCCATTGAGGGTGAGCATTAGATGGTTAAGTACTAACTCACCACAAAGTTTTATGGACAGTTCACATGCCGGATAGATTTTTTTGATAAGGTTGTAATCATCTCCCCCGATTAAACCCATCTCCAACGCATAATCTGCGTGTGCTTTATACTGGATTGCTGGATCAGTAAGTCCATTACCAATGGCAAATCCCTACAGGTAGTTTGAAATACGCAGAGATGAAAATTGAGCTTTAAAACGCTTCCTGATCTCATCTAACTTCTTTATAAAAGTAAAGTTACTGTAATTGAATAATAAAAATAGAATGGATACACATGCCCATCAGTTATAGTTGTCCCTTTGACCTCCATATAAAGGAGCACAAATGTGATAAGCCAGATAACACAAAAAATAAATCGCAACAAAGCAAAATAATGTGACACGCTATACCTTCAAATTTAGCAAAATAATGTGACACGCTATACCTTCAAATTTATTGGAAGACCCTCATTGTCCTTGTTTCCTTGGTGGACCCTGCTTGTAACTGCCGGAATGTAGTGTCCAGCATATGACTCTCCGGTGATAAAGAAGTCATTCTTTGCATACTCTGGGTGTTTTTTAAAAAATTCCTAGCAGATATCGGCAAAACTTATTAAAGTCAGAAGTCTGCATTCGTTGACAAGCAGCTATAAGTTTGTACAAAACTTATTAAAGTGTCTGCATTCGTTGACAAACAACTACAAGTTTGTTTTACTTACAAACTGAAATTTTTGAACTTGTACATGGGCCATCCACAAAATGGTTAAACAGCTAATTGGGAAAAACCCATTTTCCAACTCTACACTAAGTACGTATCAAATACATCATTTGTGGAAGAAATGAAACATACCTGTAAAAAGTCATACATATCATTACTAACACCCTTCTCATCGTAACGGAGGTCACGTACATCAGTGCTGTAACTAAATCCGGTTCCAGTAGGTTGATCCACAAAAATGATATTTGATGCCTGCCAAGTCACCAACATATTATATTCAAGATCTTGAGTCCTAACAACACAAAATGATCCTTTTCAAGTTATAGGAAAGAGTACATAAATTAAAAACAGTTATAACAAATAATCTATACAAAATAACATAAAAACACGGTGATCATACAAAACAGTTCAGACTTTAGGTGAACCACTACATTCATCATCAATGAGTGATAATACGACAGAAATCCAGATATTATACAATTCAGAAAAATACAATTCTATGTTGCGGTTTAACAAAATATTTAAAAAGCATGGTGCACAATGTCATTCCCAACCCAGTATCATTTGAGCCATTCACGAATCACAGCACAATCCCATTCTGCGGACCAAATGCATCAACCTTGAGCTCACTATTATTAGGGTTTTTAAAGCATGAGAAACGTGACTTCTTCCCTCCTTCGGGATAATTAAAAAGCCAACCGTGCTTAGATACAAAACTTCTGCATTCAAAATTTCTAACAAATTTAGCCATTGATTTTGAAGTTTTTTGTACCTAATTTTTCCCTGGGTATATATTATAAATTTATCATAGGTAGCATTTCTTTTTGGCTGCAATCTTCATTTATAATCCGCATGTTCCCATTGAAACTCCCCACAATAACATGCATTACAAGAATCTTATATCAAGCATCAAGAGACTTAGCCCAATACCGAAGTCAAAAGTGTCTCTCTTTGGAACCATGACACATTCTGCAAATGTCTTATCCTTCAATCTTCATATATAATCCGCATATTTCCATCGAAACACTCAACAATGAAATGCATTACAAGAATCTTATAATAGCAAGCATCAAGAGACTTAGGCCGAATACCTAACTCAAAAGTGTCTCTCTTTGGAACCGTGACACATTTTGTCAGTGTCTTATGTTAAGGTCGTTCATTAGGAACCACGAGATAGTTATTACACGCACAATATCTGCATCAGTATGCAGGAGAATTTCCCATGCATAATCGCGGTATATATTATTCAGCAACATTTGTCAGCCTTCATAGTAAAATATGAATATATCCTACAAAGTTACAAACATAATAGCATAATACCTTGAAACACACATGTCTAGAATCTACAGTAACCAGATTTCTAAAACGTCAAACACCGCATTTTCATATGCAAATTTTCAAATTTAATAGAATAGTGAATCATACTCATAATAGTCCATTTTCAAGAAGGCAAAAACTAAAACATGATGAATCACAGAATCAATATGGAGAGATTGAAAGCCATGACTAATTCGATCACTGGTAGTGGTAACTGCTTGGCAAATTGCAAGTAAATACTGTCATAAGTTCTATCGTGTTCTAAATGGCAGTTTCTCGATCAAACCAGCCTTTGAGTCCATCCACATTCATGACATTAATAGTAGCAAAAATCAGTGGGTTGGCTAAGAAGTGTTTTTCAATTTTTCTCTTTTCCCATTAACATGATTATTTCTTTGACCATAGATTCCACGGATTGTAAATTAAATAAAATCTAGAATAGTCTCTTGAATGCTTGCCCTAGGCATTCTCAATGAATTAAATTGTGGTTTACTCTGCTAAGACTATCCGTTGAGACTTCAAATTTTAAATATATGACAATTTTCTGAAGTTTTCCTCTATCATGATTACCAAGTGCAAATATAGCACAGAACCCCATAAGCAAAAAAATCAAACAATGCAGAAATGCCATACTCTTTTTAACCACTAATCAAAGCATTATTTTAAGACAAATTTCAAATACATCAAAATACGTTCTACTCATTAACCTGTAAGAAACCATAATTGGCAGATAAAATTCTCAAGTGGATCCAATCTTATATTCAGGAATAGGGCTGAAAACGGAATCGATCTTGTGCACAAAAACGTTTAAAACTTGTAATACTATCTCAAACATTAAAAAAATAACAAAAAACACTTGAAACTAACACAAAAGACAGAATACCTTGTCCCATCCATACTCATTCCAGACCAGAGTTAAATTGTCTATAATCTTAAAAGGCCCATTTTCATAGAAGACAGCCAATTCACTGCTGCAACCAGGGCCTCCAGTCATCCAAAGAACAACAGGGTCATCCGCTTTGCTTCCCTGTGACTCGAAGAAGAAGTAGAACATCCTAGACATAACAAATGTGTCAGTGTAACCATTTGTAACAAACCTGTTGCTAGTTCACTCAATTAATACCTTCTAATGCCTTCTGCGTTTAGGAAAGAAAAGGATATAAATACTTAAATTCAGTTAACAGTAAATACTTCCCTACTCTCTCTCACCCACACATTGAAATGCATTTTCTCATTGCAAAGAGCGTTTTTCACATTTTTCTACTTTGCTGACTACAGGATAGAGGATTATTCTTTAGATAGTGCTACATGATCGTGTCCATTGTAGCAATGTTATTTCTAAATTATAGGTAGTGAGGAAAGATGTAGGAATAAAAACATGCATCCCTTGTCACTGGTATCTTGAAAAGTTCATGCATCGAAAGCCATAAATTAAGGGGCAAGCTCACATAGCCTATTCAATAAAAAAGGATGGTATCCAGGATGAAATAAACAGCCACAACTCGGTAAGAATTAAGTGGGTCAGTTTACTCACGGTATGAAGCCTCAGATGTATAATGTATCTACTTTTTGCATAACTTGCATAAGGGGCGAGCTCACGTCAGCTATTCAATATTAAAAGAGATTTGCACAGAATCAAATGAACAGCCACAACTGGGTAAGCAGGATAAAAAATTAGAACGATAAAAATCCCCTCTCATGAGAAATTTTGGAAATATGGATAAAATACATTTACAATGGCTTTTTCGTGGAGAGACTCATCTTAAAAGCAATTAGCTTTAGACATTATCCCTATCTCCATTGAGGTTGAGGTTGCAAGCAGCTGATATATATAAATACTTAGGCCGTGTTGATGCAAAAGCACATAGACACTTAGCATCACTTTGTACAAGAAAAGGTTGTTTGAGAAGACGTTTACCTTCATTTTTGTACTTCATAGCGCATGCATGTCGGCAGACAGTTTTACTACAGCACTTCTTTGGTTTAAGTTTCAGTTTCTTGAATAGGATACCCATGATTATATTAATATTCAGGAATTATCAAAACAAAATATCAATAAAACTCAGAAGCACAATCAGAAAAACAATATGCTGCAGAAGAGAAATCCTTAAACACCATGCAGACTCCCTATGATTGCCAGATTGGTGCCCGGAAATAAGGCAGAACCAAGGAGTAATAATTGAAAGTCTGTATGGTGTATGATGTTTTCCTGTAAGAGTGCCAAGGCTACTCCTGAAATGCTATAATAAAATGGGTAAAAGTTAATTTCCAATAAATGCATTCTTTTTCAGTGGATAGTTTGCATCTACACACAACTTTACATAAGAGCGTATATTTGACACCAACGTGGACATGAACTTGGCATTAATTAGGATAAGTAGAATGGAAATGCTAATAGTGTTTTGAGCCAGAGCAGTCTTGGGATAAGCAGATTGGAAATCTTGGAAATGTTAATTGTGTTGGGAAATGTTAATTGTGTTTGAGCCAAAGCAATCTTGGAATGGATGGCCTTCCATGTTGGGTATTTTTACTTCTGCTTCTATGTTTGTGATGGATAAATACCAAAACCATAAAATTAAAACACAGAGCCTGTGCTCTGTTTGCTTTGCTCCAAGATCTTTTACACAGAGAAGTCTTTTTAAAAATAATTACACAGGACAGAGTATTTCACCACCATCAAATTTCCATTCATTAAACAAAAAAAACATTTACATATTCATCCTCTTTCACTCAGAGAGATTCACCAAAACATTTTCACAAGATTTACTCTGCCTCCTATGAAATTTTACACCACTGTGTGTAAATATTTCATTTACATTCACTGCTGTGTGAAAACAAAACTTACAGGGAGTTACAGTTTTACCTTTTCACCTGTGTGAAACAACTCATGGATTTGGAACAAAACAAGCCACTGGTTTCATTTACTTCTCCTCCTGCACTGCTGTGCAAACTTACATTACAAAACAAAATTACTTTGCTGCATAAAAAAAACTTTTACATTACAGACCCAAAAAGAACATCTATGCACTTCTGTGCATTCCTCCTCTGCAATACAAAAAATTACTCTCTGTGTTTTTCTCAAGTGTTGCTGACCTCCTGTCTCCTCTCTCTTTTTTCATATGCAAAGTTACATTACATTCTATTGGTGCTGCGGACCCTTTTTTTTTAATTCACCGTGTGCTCATATTCAAAAAAACATTACACGTTCTTCATCTTTTTTACAATGCGCCATTACACATATGTTTTTCAATCCCCGTGTTTTTTTTTACATAACAAAAATCATTGGGTCAACGCTTATATTAAAACATATATAAAAAAAACTTACCGTATATATCGCCCATACTCCTATTAACTTGCCGCAGGAAATATTAAAGGTTTTTACCAAAACATATGACATAAATTAAACATAAGGTATGGGCGGCAACGTATGGTCCACACCTCATTATATTTTAACAGGCCCCGTGTACTTTCCTTGAGATGGACGGCGGAGAGACTCAGCAATAATCCAACGGCGGAGCTTTAATATCGGAAGACCTTTCTGACTGCTCTTTAACCCATCGTGCAGCTTTGTCAAATCGACGGTGGTAAAAACTGGAGGTAGATCGACGGGTGAGGACGATATCGGAAGGGGTTAGCTGAGTGAAAGATACCTTCCGAAAAGTGCCTCTTGCTGATGTCAGGCCAGCATCATGTGTGTCAGGTTGTCAGTATCGGAACGCCCTCGTACGGAAACAACCTTGAGCCAAAGGCAGTGCGATATGAGACCGGCTGGTTTTGATTTACCGCGTGGTTTTCTGCCCTGTTGACTGCTGACTGCGCGGGCAGTTGGGATTATATATTTTCAACACTCCCCTTTAATTTCAACTGCTGGGCATTCGGTCATACCCAGACACTTCCTCAAAAATTCAAAGCTTTTCTGATCCAGTGGCTTTGTCAAGATGTCTGCAACCTGTTCTTGTGTCCTGCAATGTTC